>CAEGAF010056048.1:0-16993 GCA_903067075.1 Micropoecilia bifurca | reverse complement strand
ATACATATTGCAAGTGGGTGTAAACCAAACAACAAAAAAAATCACACTATCACACTAAGCATTAGAAAAAAAACATTGCGAGCTGTTGCAGCAGAAAGAAAACCTTCTGCCAGAGGAAACAATATCAGGATAAAACCCCTCAAACGCACACAGTCAATCCCTGGCGGCATGTGTAAGTGAGCTCATGAAGATGTTTCAATGGAGTGTAAACCGCGGCGCGGCGTATGTGTCCAACCACGTAAGACGGTGGGAGATGACCTCTTTGTGTGTCTGCAAGTGTGACTTTGTGCGTGTGTTTGTGTGAACATATGTAACCGAAGCCAAACTGTAAGCCATATGCCACTTTGGTGCTGGTGCCAACCTCCACCCCCCAAACCGCCCCGTTTTCCCCCGAACCTCTACATACACAAATGTTAACACGCACACACACATGCCTTCTCATAAACACGCTTGGATGTACCCACGCAAGCGTTGCTGTATGAAAAAGCAAGCCCCTCCACTTCATTAGGAAAGTAAACACAAGTGCTGTCTGAAGTGGCTAATTAGAGACTAATTACTCCCTGCTCGTTACTAATGCAAATTAGATTATGCTGCTTAACTTCCTCATGTCCACAATGTGCTGCTGTTAATTGAGGCCTTTTGAAATTAAATTACCCGCTAATTAGCATATCAAAACCATTAATTCTGAGCAAGGAGGGGGGTTGGGAGGTGGGGAGGAAAAAAAAAACAACAACAAATGCCAAGTTTTGCTAATGAGTTTTGCTAATTGAATATGTGTGGGGTTGGTGCCAGGAATACCTATTCAGCTGATCAGCAAGGCTTGTGTGTGTATGTGTGAGTGTGTGCAAGCAGCCAGAGAAAAACCCCATGCATCATAAGAGCAGCATATAATTAAAGGAACCATTCCATCTCTCCAAATGCTTTGTCAATATTTCCCTCTGAAGGCCAGACTCCACTGATGTTCAGCACACAGGGAGCAGGGGATACAGCGAGAGGGGATGGATATTCATCTCATGAGATGCTAAAGAGCCACTGGATGTGCAGTGTGTGTGTGTGAGTGTGTGTGTGTCTGGTCTGGGTCTGGTAGTATGTGAGCATGGTTAGCGTTTGTCCAGGCTGTAAGCTGCCTTTGAAGTGAAGAACTCTATCTCCATCCAGCTCCGTCTCCGTCCCCCCCAGCACCTCCCGCCCCTCACTCTCTTCAACTGGCCCTTCCTCACCTCCGCTGCAATCCATGTCCAATTAAAGAAGCAAACACACACACTCATGTGCATGCGAGTAACCAGATCTTACTTTCATTCAGGGATAAATCTGTTTGTTTTTTTCGGGGGGGTGTTCCTGCCTCCTCCTCTCAAAGAACTGAACAGGTGATTTTTGGATTAGGAGTGGTGAGAATATTTAGAATCAGCGCTAGCTGCTCATCAAAAAGACACACACGGAGACCAGGAACAATTTTGGCTCTTTAATCTGCTGCAATCTAAAGATCTTAGTCAACCGCTCCACATGAAGCCAAATGAAATGGTTTTTTCTTTTCCCTAAATATCAATTCAAATGTAGCATGTGGGAGAAAAAAAGAAGTCAAATTCAAGTTACTTCCTACACAAATCTCGTCATCTTACAGTCTGGAACTGCTCATTTCATTATCTCTACAATGACAGATGGGGGGGAAAAAAGGGGGAAATGGTAAAATTGAGAGGTTGCCATACAAAAAAAATTAAATCACCATGATAATTAGATGTAAAGATATTATAATTCCTTTAACGGGATGCATAGAAACTGCTGCTTGACAGTATTTGCCCTAATTGCTGGAATTATCATATTAACTAGTTACCATTTGGGTAAGTTGATTAAAAAAATTGATTATTCGTCTATTTCTTTTAGGAGTTTCTTAATCAAAATCTAACATCCTTGAAAAATTAATTTGAAGCTGTTTCTTATCAGTTAATTAAATCGGGTGGGAAGTCTTTTTTTTTCTTTTTTTTTTTTCCTGCGCGCCATGATTAGAACGGTCCTGTTCTTTTCTGTTCAGACACCATGACGTTAGAGGGGCAACTTTTCACTGTCTCATCAAACATTCACGACCACAAGAATAGGACTTCTTTGAAGGGGCCCGCTGTCTTTTTTTTTTTTATTATTCTTTTTTTTTCCGTCCAAACCTCTGCCTTTCTGATATATTGTGCTACACCCAATAGATCTTTCTTTCTCGTTAACACATTCTCATTAACGTACGTTGAAAGCACACGAGGAGGGGAGGAGGGAGAGAGGAGAGGAAAGGAGAGCAACACCAGAGAGTGGAGAGAGAGAGAGAGAAAGAGAGGGGAAAAAAACGAATCAATGGAAAAGATAAAGTCAAAGAGACGACTGAGTACACCGGCAAATTTTAGTAAGAAAACTAAATAATAGGAAGAAAACACAAGCGCTCACTTGCAACGTTGCCTGGGTGACAGCCTTGGGGCGGCCTGAGTTGAGACTAAATAAAAACGAGCCCAGAGCTAAAACAAGACCTGCCGTTTCTGCAGGAACTGAACGTCTGTGTAAACATGTTCTCTTTTTCATAATTTATTTGTCCATTTGAGTGTTTTGTGAAACTTTCAGAACCAAAAAGGTGGCCAAAAAAAAAAGTTACACCCCTGGAAGAAACGTTGGATTTTCTGTCACAGGACGCCTTAAGCTAAAATCATGTCAAGATTTATTCACCGATGTGTAAATAACAAAAGCCGTGGTTTCAAACTGGAAACATTTTCTATCATAATAGGAAATCTTTCCAATTATATAAAAGCAAAGTGACCAGAGTTTTATGGAGCATAGAGTAATGTAATGGTGCCTCTGTTTCACCTGCTGCTGTACAACTAGAGGAAAGAAAGGTGGCTACTACAATATTACAATTAACAAAAATTTGCTGTACATGTTTTACTCTATAAATAGCTGAGAGCTAAAAGGTGTGAAACTCTCAATAAGAAGGTTTCCTTAAAGATAAATGCTAGATTTAGCAGGTGTTTATACAAAATGTTCACAAACTTTTCCATAAAACTATTAACATAAAGATAATGAAGCTGGTAAATATGGGGGAAAAAAACACTATCACAATAAAAACAATTCTATTGATATCGATAAAGCTTATGTATAAATCCTTCCTCCTTATTTTTGCCAATATTTAACATTCTCTGGTATTATTCAGTGAGATAAGAAGATATCAGGAGGTTGTTTTTTATTTATTTCAAAGATCTATTTTTGATTGTTCAATATGTTATTGGACATCACACAACTACTTTGGATAAATAAAAGAGGCGTATTTCAAAATTAAACCTTTGAGTGTTACAGGACAACAGAACAAAAACTGACATATTCATTGTGTATGTCAAATTAATGAAGGCATTGAAATGTAAGTTCTCAAAATCTCTCCTTTGATTAATTAGATTAATTTAAAATTGCTATTCTTACCAATAAAAAATAAATATAAAAAGACAAAATAAGCAAAACCAAGGAATAAGAGGGGAAAAAACAATATGCGTTAATAATATAATCTTTATCTGAAAAAAGTACTATCATTTTCTTATCCTCATTGCAAACTTCACCAACTTTGACGGATAAAAATTTTAAAAAATGAGATAAACATTTTCATTTCTCAGAAAAAAAATCTTTTTCCAATTAGGGGAGCACTTAGTGCTGTCAATCTGTGCTGCGCTGGGTCAGATAGTAACACTGTACAGGCATTTTTCTTTTTATAGCAGGTAGCGCTCGCTCTCATCTAGGACCGTAACATTTTACATTATGTGTGCTGCTCCAGCAGATGCCACTGGTTTGGGTGGTAAAACAGATCAGTGGTATTCCCCAAATTGGTCGGAGCATGCGCTCGACAATTTTCAGTACACACTTTGGTTTTGGTTCGACTTTAAATATCCCAAATACCTCAGCACAACTGAGCTATTTGGGTCCTTCTTGTCAACGATGTCTTACATCTACTCTTCCTTCTCTTACATTTTTTTCAGTCATTTCCAACCGGTTAGCTGAGGAAGCTGCAACTGGGCGGCGTCGATGGCGCCGGGTTTCAGTGCGCGACTCATGTATGGAGGCCCGAGTCCTCGACGCAATCAACGCAGGGTCCGGCCTGCTGACCTTTGCCACATGCCTTGCTCCACCCTCACAGCCTGCTTGCCTATCAGATCACAGTCAGATAAAGGTCACTTGAGCCAAAAATAACTTAAAACGAATTAAAAAAAAGCTATAGATGCACAAAATGATACTGTGTTGTCAACCGAACTTTGTGTGATCAAGCACGGAGCAATTCTCTCTACCATTGGATTTTCATCGTTTTAGTATATTGTCCATAAAGAAAAAAAAAGAATACTCTAATAAATAACATTAGAAAAAATATTATTTTTAATGGTGTTTGAATAATTTTTGCTTCTTTGTTTTAATATTAAGAAATACTGGAAAAGCCTTGAGTCATGACTGAAGTCTATTAGAAAATCTACAAACGGTGCTGAAGATGAGGATGATGGTAAGGAAGCCGTACAACCTTAAAGAGTTAATCATCAAAAATAAAATACCAGTGAAACAAATACAAATACCTTGTCAGCAATTATGTCAAGGATGTTTACTTTACATATTGGAATAGGTATGATAAATATTTTTAACATACCATTTCTATTAAACTGTAAATATAAACCAACTTAAAAAAATCCTCCTGGTTTTATTATGTTTTTAATGTTTTTTGAAAGATACCTCTCTTAAGTTCTTGTTCTTAATAAGATCATTTTAAAATCCACATCTTCCAGGGGTATAAATAATTTTGATCTTAGCTGTATATTTTTAAAAAAAAAAGCTAATTTTACTCAAAGATTGTCATGTAGTACGAAACTCACACGAGCTCATGTCTGGTGACATCACAAAATGTCTGTAGAAAAACTAGTTTTCTATTTCTGGAAAGAGACTAATTACATAGCTCTGCCCCCGGGAAAGAGAAGCCCCTCCTGAAGGAGAGAGAGAGAGAAAAACATTTGAGGCATAGCGTCCAGTCACCGTTGGCATTGGTGTATTATAGGTCTCTCTCTGCTTCAGCATGCAGCAGAGCAGAACAGAACTGAGATGGCGCACTCCGCTCATCTGTCCATCCCAGACTCCTTGGGGAGCAATGGGAGGATTGGAAGGAGAAAGGGGTGGGAGGGTCAAAGGGAGAATCAGTGAGTGAGGAGGGGGGGAGAAAAAAAAAGTCGTCTTGCAAGTCTCGCTGATTGGATAATGAATTGAATGATTATCAGAGCCTGCCTTGTAAAAGTTGCGCAGAAATCTCAGTTCATCAGCCAACCAACCCCGCGCCCTCATCAACCAATCAAACCCCCAGCTGGGAGGCAGCGGTGGGACGGGGGCGTCAGAAGGAGAGGGGGGGTGGGGGGGGGCTCTGTTCGAGTTTCTCAATTTTTCTTTCCATCTGCTTCTCTCGCTCATATTTTTCTCTGGTTTTCTCTTGCAGCGCATCGCTGCGTCTGCTACTGCGGCCCTCGTCTCTCTCTGTGGGAGACAGAGAATTCTCAAGGCCACAATTACCGCACAGAACTATCAATTTCCCCTTCAATTAACCCTGTGGGAAGAGAGGGGGACGAGGAAGAGGAAGGGGAGCGAGCGGAGAAAGGGGCTAAGAAAAAATGCCAAATCTGTGATGAAGAAGATCCGGCCCAGCTCTCTGTTCACTCTCCCTCCGGGACACTGTCATGTGTTTCAGCTGAGAGGGGAGAGAATTACAGTCCCTTTAGGATGAACTTGACCCCACCATCAGAGGTCAAACAAGTTACAATACAGCGCAGCCCCCTCCACCCCCCCTCCCTTTTCTCATTACCTGCAAATAGGCTCAAGCCTGTGTTCCTTTAATGCACGACTGTACATCAATAGTAAGCACTCTAAAGGGCAGCGTAGATCTGTGGGACACTGAAGGAAGAGAAAGTAGCAAAGCGAAAAGGAAGGGAGATGGAAAAATGACACACACACAAAAAAAAAAAAACGGAGACTTGAGTCAGGAGTTGTGTTTCTTAGATCAGTGACTCAGGGCCAGTGCCCTGGTGCAACGGACAACTGCGGTGGCATGCCTGCTCTCTTACGCACTGCTTACTCTTTTTTTTTTTTTTTGCATTCTCACTTCCCTTTTCCACCCACTCACTGAGCAAACCGACCCCCCCTCCCCTCCCACCCGACCCTGCTACAAGGGAGCCGCTCAAACCCAAACCCAGTCAGCCTTCAGTGAGGTTTTCGCAGGCAAACTTCGCATAAAGCCCCCCAGAAGCCGTACACATGCCTGACACCACAAAGCACGCCGGGGGTTTCATTGCCACTCACCCTCCCCTCCTGTCTCCGTCCTGTCCTCGATTCTTTTTTTTTTTCTTTTTTTTTTTTTGTACTTTAGTCCTTGGTTCCTCCCCCGGTCCCCTCCCTCGTTTATGCTAACAACTTTCCGAGGCTAATGCACGGTCCCCGACTGACCTTTAGACAATGGAAACCTGCCGTAGCAGAAGTTGCCGATTAGAGCTACAGGTTGCACACTGCAGCTCTGACCTTCAGTGAGCAAATGAGCATTTTTGGCATCGGCTTATCTAATAAGCCAGTAACCACCTTCAAAAAAAGCAGTAGATTATGAAGAAATTTTTCATTATTTGTCCCCAGAACGTTTGTTGTTTGTCATAGCATCAGATCTTCAGCTGCAAAATTGATTAAAGGTCCACAAAAGCTTCTCTGTCATACCATTTGCATGTTTAAAAATCAAAAGCCCGTTTTTAGAATGATGACAGAGAACATGACGGAGACAGAGCTTTTTTTATCCATCTTCATGGAGCAGAAGAGAACAGCGCTTCCCCATCCCCCACCTGTTGACACCCACTGCTAGGCAGCTGGCTTAAAAAATGGCCACTGCCCTTTCCTTTTGCGTACAGAAAAGATTGTGTCTCATTTTGGAAATATTTCCAGTCACGAAAAGCACCAATGGTCATCGTGTATAAGGTAAAGTAGCAAAACCCATCACTGCTATTTATTTTTCTGCGTAAGATAAAATAGTAAGATAAAAGACATGTGGTCCAGGGACAAGCAGGTGTCTCACTCTGTAGCATAATGCAGATTTCAATTATTCTAAAATACCCAAAAGGTTATTTGTAACTTATCAAAATTACAATTAGAGCTTCCTGCTTGAGACAGATTTATAGAAAATGCAAGTGAAAAATGTTGAAGTGAACAAATCAATTTAAATCTGTATGAACATCTAAAGTCTATTTTTTATGTTTGTATTTGTTTTGTAATTTAACCCACATGGTTGTTATTTTTATAGTTTTTTTCCCATATAACAAAATATTTACTTTTCATTCACCCCACCACAAACCAATACCTTTGTTTGATTTAATCCAATTCACCATTTAATCTGGTTGAAACATGGTCTAAGCAAAAGAAGCAACTGTTAGAGTTGAGACCATACAAATATCTTGGATGCAAGGAAGATTGTAGAGGGAACACAATACTCTGGAAGGATGAAAAGACGAGGAGAAAAAAAACAAACAAAAAAAACAAGAAGAAGAGCCAATGGGGGTGAGTGGATAGTAAAAAGTGCAACACAATAAGAAGCTCGGGAGAGAAAAGGGGAGCAGCAAGTGTGGAGTCCTTCACACTGAGTGACTATTGGAACTCCAACAGGGGAAAAAAAGGTTTTTCTGTTCAACCCCAGAGCAGGACTGAAGGAAACTCTGCAGGCTGGTGGGATTCAGGCAGCGTATACAAGCCTTATTAATGCTGCAAACACTTATCTTAAAATACTGAAAGCGACATAAAAATAAGACCAAAAGAAAACAGAAAATATATGTAAATTTCCAGCTCATATAATTGCCACGTGTAAAAATCAGCTCACGAAAGAAGCAAAATTGTGTCTTTCTTGTGTGTGGCTTTGTAGATATAGAAGAGGAAAGTGAAAGAACAGAAAAAAAGCATAATTTGCATTAGTTTTTATATTTGTTTCAGTAATGTAAAAACAAAATATTACAATTAAATTAAAAAAAAGGAAAATTTGATGGCCAAGAAACCTAAAATGTACAAGAACAACATGATATGCCTTTTCCCCTATTTTTCACGGTTTCCTTTTTGGGTTTCAGTTGCACTTCTTTGCCCAACAATATCCTGCCAGCAAACAGTTAACGCTGCTTCACAGGCCAGCAGTCAGGCCAGCGCAAACACACCCACCTCCTCGCTCGCCCCCTTCCCTTTCCCCAGGAACATGAGAGCTGGCTCTAATTCACAGGCTGGTAAAGCTGTGGTGGACAGCAGTCTTGATCTGGCAGGATTAGGCTACTTTTATTTCCCCGAGAGCCACAGGGGTAGGGAGGGAGGAGTGGTGGAAGGAGGCGCTCAAATCCTTCTACAAATGTCAGACAACGACCGGTGACCGGGAGGCTCCGTGGATACATGCGCTCTGCGCGCGCACGCAGGCATGCACGAAAGCTGGCATACTCATGAAGAAGAAGAAGAAAAAAAAGGAAAAGAGAAAGGGGAGTGTGGCATCCAAAGAAGAGACCCATCACTCTCTGTCTCATCAGGTGGTGGAACCAACGACGTGGGGGCAGAGAAGGCAGCGAGCAAAGGAGGAGCGGGAGGAGTGAGGTGGAGGCAGGAGGGAGGTGTTGGGTGGGGGATACACAATTATTCAGACAACAGCTGGGAATAATCTAGTGGCAGATGTCTCTTGGTCAACAATGCCCACCGCACACACGCGTGTGTGTGTGCGCACACACTCCCGAGTCTATGCTCGCCGATAAACCAGCACGAGCTGCTGCTACTCTGCCCACACTGCTGCCTCAGCCTGCCTGCCTCCCTGGACAACTTTATTTTTTGTTTGATTTGGAGAAATTTAATCGCTAAGACAAATAACACTCATGCTTTCTGATTCGCTTCTTGTTACCGCTGATGTTTGTCTAAAAAGACATAACTTAGGGGACTGAGTTCAAGGAAGGAATAATGAAGGATGGTTGGTCACTGCTGATTGCAAGAAATGGGTCAGTATCGGGGGTATTTTGTTCTTAAAAGGTTATGGCTTCAAAACAGCAACAAAAAAGAGAGAGAGACCCCAGCATACTACAGGAGTTGAACGTCTCTGTAGCCATGTTCTCTCTTTGTCATTTAGTTACACATTTTAGCAATGTACCACCGTCGAAAGTAAAACTTTCCTAATGGAAATGGTGGTACAAGTTAGCCTTCCTGGTGGAAACTTTAGCTTTCCCTCATTTTATAGCAGTTCATATGTCCAACTGTTTCTGCAGGAACTGGATATCTGTGGAGCCACGTTCTCTTTCCTTTCATACCATCACGCACTTTACTGAGAGAAACAGCAGATTTCTCTTTGATTTTCTTTCAAGTGAAAGTTTTAGCCATAAATTTCACAAATAAGGGACAAAGGTTCAAAAGAGTTTCAGTTTTTACAAGATTCAGTTTACATCATACTGTTCCAGTGGTTAAAAATATGGTTAATGAGATCCCAGAAAGTTTTCTACAGTTTTTATGGAGCTCAAAGTAGCTCAATGAAGCCCAACCACTACCTGGTTCTGCCCACTGCTTGTCAGCTGGCTTGAGGAAGAGAGCAACGTTTTTCCCTCGTTTGCAAGGAAGTCAAAGTCAAATTTGGAAATGTTTCTGACTCTGAAAAGCACAGCCAGCTGAGTTAATAAAGCACAAATCAGTACTCTTATGAAGGTACTATGCTGAATACACACACAATTACCATAAGGCTACTTTAAACAACATAATATTGACGCATTCAGTCCAAGGCACCTGGAAGCAACCTATCTGTGGCAACTGTAGCTCCCAATCACACCAACAAAAGCCATTACATCTGAACCCTATTGGGCAAAGGCACCAATCACTTCTTGTTAAGGGCAAAGCAGACTAAAAAAAGGCAAGAAAACGAGGACCAGAGGTGTAAGAAACACAAATCACTTCGTCTTCTACTGTTTTCCAATTCACCCACTCAAAGTATTTTAGTTTCGAGAAAGTGTTTTTTACCCCAACTATGCTCTCGCCATAAGTGAATAAATCTTCAACATGTTATGTAGACGTGGATGGAAGGAAGGAAGGGGGCGGCCCAGGCGAGTGGCGCTCCGGAGCTCTGTCAATCCGTCAACCCCGGCAGCCCATTGTGATGTGGTTTAACACTGGCTAACAGCTCGTCCTGTCAGGGGGATGGATCATCCTGCGGCGCCTCACATGCTAATAGCTTAAGTAGGCATCCCATGTCCCCTGGAACTAATACCACAAATACTAATACCATAAAAGAGCAGTGCTCCAGCCTCACTTTCGCCTGTGTTAGCCAGCATCTCGATACTTTGCGGATTAGAAAACATAATGAGATGCATTTAAATGGTTATTACCTCTCCTCAGTACAGGAAGGCAAGAAACAGAGGGGGGTTAGGGGGGGGGGGGGATGCAGCATGGCTAATTTCCTATCATCGTATGTTAATCTCCGCTCCACCCCGTCGAAGGAATCCAAATATTCGGGTGTAATAGAAGTTATCGAAAAACACCAAAAAAAAAATAAATCTGCTTAACTTTTTTGGAGTTGAACTTCAGGAATCAAACATGCGGACTGATGAGAGGAGAAATCTGCATCTGAATTCACGAGATACTGCACACTCTTGGACGAGTCTCTTAATTGTCCCTCCATCTCGTCCACCCTGGAGATTTCTAACATACAAACGAGCGCTCAAGAGCCGCGCGTTGCCTCTCCACTCGATCGGGCGTTTCGTGAAATCTGCGCGACGCGCTCGCAGTGTCGCGCCTCGCAGCTGTCACCAAACACTTCCTTCGCATCCATCCCTTCAATGCACATTAAAGCGAAGCTGCAGAAAGTTTGAGCGCATTGTTGTTCAGATGGGGAGGCTCTCCGCCGCTGCGCTCGATTGACGGCTGCCCTGTCAGTTTGTCGCGGGGCTTTAGAAAACACCAACGGCTCTCTGATGAAGTGCTTACAAAAGGTCAAAGGGTGGCAGGGAGTGGGGGGGCGGGGAGGGAGGCTGACTGGGGGGAGTAACTGAGAGAGGGAGGCGAGGGAGAAAAGGAAAGGAAGACGGGACAGACTGAAGGAAAATCCATAACACAAATATAGCTGTCAGAAGCAATGCAGAGTTAGCGGGGGGACACAATGAACGATGAGAGCTTTTCGGGAAGATGCTCCGCTTGAACACAACAGGCGTCCTCTCAGCTTCATTCTTCACTCCCCAGCCCACATTGACCATCTTGAGTGCTCTACCCGATCTGCGCCAATGACCTCTTGATCTGCCATGACTCTGAAATCAAACTGCGCTCCGACTGCCTCACTTCACACTCTGCTCTCAGTCCTCCAGGCTCCACAGTCCCCCTGCCCTCCCCTCTCTTTCCTTCCAGCTCTAACTCTCAGGTGCCAAGCGGTACTCCGGAGAGGCTGATCTAATGCTTCCTCGGCCACGACAACCCAGGCATGGAACTCTCACACAGTTGTTTCCTTCACGTCGGGCAGGTTTTCCCCCTTATATTTTCTATCTCTGCCTGTAACCCCAGGCCAACCCCTCCACACCCATAGGAAACGGTCTCTTCCGCTCTGAGCTGTTGGGTCACTTCTTCCCACATCCATCAGCTGGTAATGGGGCTGAGCTCTGATAAAGTCAGTGAAATGCCTGCATTACTGAAAAATTAAGAAAATAAAAACAAAAAAACTTTGGAAATGTCTCATCTTAGATGTGGAGATGTGTCAGTGACCACCGGACTATAAAACACTATCAAGTTGCAATAACTGCTCCAAATGAGTGGAGAGGATTCAGTCACCTTTCCTGGCAGATACCAATTTCATTTTTTCTTTTTAATGTCAATAAAGATTTTTTTTTTCCATAGGAGTATGATACCGAATGAGATAAATCTGACAGGAGTAATAGTTTTGAAACCCACTGACTATTAAGAAATAAATTAAAAGTTTGTAGGTTTTTATTAAACTCAAAAAATGTATCAAAATACATTTTGTTCTGATTGAAGGGGAAAAATAAACTAAATAGTTTTTGGATTTCCTGAGTAGCGACCAGAGTCAATCTAGGAAAGATTGGTTCAATTTGATCCCTGACCGATAGATCAGAGCGTCTTCACATCATATTATTATAAAATAAAATAAAATTAAAAAAAAATAGAAAAAAAACACAAAGAATTTTCTCCCCCGTCTGCTGCACACAGCAACTCTACGGTATGGCACCGCTGCATGACCCGCCGCGAGAAAACACATCTAATCTTGGAAAAAAAAAACCTGTGGGATTTATTATGAGACAGACACACACGTTTTCGGCCCCTCAGCTTCTCCTAAATAACAGGTTCAATTAGAACCACATGTATAATCAGGCCTCAGTTTGAAGCAATGCGACGGCAGTTTCACTGTTCAGTCAGTCACTCACAAAGCAATACAAACTTCTAAGCAATCATTCATTTTTTTCCCCACTTGCAATTCATAAAGAAATATATAATCACATTTATGTTGCATTTGATGGGATTTTAAGTCAATGCAAATGGGAAAAAAAAGCCACACGTCTTTCTTATAGTTCATTAGCCTCAGGACCAACATTTAAAATTCCAGTCTAGGAACATTTTCAGTTTGGCTTTTTCCTCCAAACCCAAAATGAATGGATACGAAGATATTAAGCGTTTCAGCTTTTTGAACATGCGAGTGTTCCAGCAGGAGTAAATCTATCACGGGTCAAACCCTACACGTATAGCTGCTGCGGTATATTCACGCTCTTCAACATCACTTTGGAGCAAAAAGCCCACTCAGACTTGTGGGTTTGGGATGACGGCAGAGGGTTTTAATGAAGAGAGCATCAGAGATGCAGAGACAGACAGCGCTGGGCTGTCGACGCGCTTCCAACGCGCAGGACATTTAAAAACCTCAAACGCTGTCCATTTTCACTCAAGCAGGACAGGTAGATTGTGGAGGGGTGGGGGGAAGCATTACACATACACACACGAATACACACACACACATGCATGCATACACACTCAGATGCATACACTGTTCCACATGTGCCTTCATATGTACTCATGATGGAGGTAAGGACTCTGTGAGTGAGTTTATGGAATAATACAATCACGTCGGTAGCTTTTAATCCTATTGAAGGGGTTTTAGAGCGCATGAGATTCATTATTATTGCCTGTCTCTCTAGACAGTTTTCCTACACGGCTCCAGTCACACCCCACTGTGCACTACTGCACATACTCCAGGACCATTATAAAAAAAAATTTAAAAAAAAAGAGGGCGAGAGAGAGAGCAATCGTCATTTAAGCAATGTGCGATCGCAGAAACAATCATGTGAATCTGATGGGAATCTGGAGAAGAGGAGGAATTCAAATACGTAGTGATATAAAACAGGACGTACAAAAGACACACAAGCTGCTGTGGAGAGGGGAAAAAATAAAGCAAAGAGGGGAAAGTGTTGAAGCAAGTCAGATGGAAATATGTTGGAAATGCAGACAATGGCCGACAGCAGGCAGGGAGAGTCGGTGTGTCTCAGATACCTTCAGCTCCTTCCACTTTTACACTTTTCCCTTTCAAATAACTACTTGGCGTGTCGGAAATGCAACACCTCACGCTACAGCCACTTCACAATGACTTCATCCTGTTCATGTTGGTGCTTTTACACTGGAAATGGAAAGCTCCTTCTTCAGCAGATCAGTAATTATCATCAGTCAGCTTATTGCAAACATAAATATACAGAGAACATAAATAACGTGCTTTTTGTGAGAAGTAAAAAAAAGAAGACTTTTTTAAATTGAGACAAAACTGCAGCATGGTAAAAAAAATAAAAATAAAAAGCTGTGGAATTCACATATTTCAAAAATGACAATAAAAAGTGTTCTTTCCGTTCAGTATATTTACTGGATCTGCTTCAAATTTTGAGAGAGCATTTGTGTAATTATTCTTGACTGTGGAGGATGTATTTATATTTTTTCTAGCACCAAATTCATTTAATCATTACACTGTCCAATTATTCACAACTGTGCTGAAAAACAGAAAATCTCAAACTAATTTTGCGTATATGAGTGAAAAACTGACAATTTTAAAAACTATTTTTAAAATAGCAGCAAGAGTGAAAAAAGGCCAAAAACTGAAAAAAAGAACTCTGCGCAGATGTTTTTCGCGCAAAACAAAAACGTGATGTATTAAACTCTGGTAAGTTGGGTTTTTTTTGTTGTTGTTTTGTTTGTTTGTTTTTTTTACAAATGAATTGCGCACCTGGGGCTTTGCGCCACCGCAAAAAAGGGGAAAAAAAAACTGCCTGCCTGTTTGACTCCAGAACTGTGGCAAGGTCATAAAATATGATGAAGAGCCTTTTTTTTTTCATTCCCGCTGGATCTTCTATTAAACCGCAATTAAAAGTGTGTCATCACGTCGCGAAAATGCCGCCACAGAGAACAAGGAGGTTGGCGACGGCGGTGGCGAGGCTGGGAGGGGGGGCGGGGATGGGGGGTAGGGGGGAGGGGGAGGGAGGGGGGCACAACAGCGCAGAGAGGACACAGTAAATAAAATTAATTATGCCAAATGCCCCCGCGCCCATCAATCACAGGGCAATAATGCCCGTGTCAGGGTGTTGCACTCACACGGCCTGCATGCTTTTCTGTGACTGACAGACAACTAACAGCAATTAATTGTCATTTCATTTCAATCCACTTTTTTTTTAATGTGCAGCTGACACGCAGGGATCTGCTGCCTGGTTTTATTTCAGAATTTGTATTTTAATGACATAAAAGCAACTTTTCTTCGTTAACTTAATGAACAAGCAAGGTAAAAAAAAAAGAACGTCACTGCAACATCGGTTTTAATGCAGATACGTCTTTTTCTTCTTTTTTCTTTTTGAGAAATGAATTCGTCAGTGGTGCTGGAGGCCTACTTTAGGGCAAAACTTGTCCACACTGAGACAAAGACGAATCTGGAGCAGCATCAAATCTGACAATACACTGTCCATTTTAATGCGTTTGGTCTATTTTTTTTCTTTATTATTAAAGTTGCTATCATTTATATAGTCGAGCTCATTGAGCTTCGGTTTATTATACCAGGGTAAATCCTGTATGAAGCCCTGAATATTTGCAATTTACATTAATGCCGTTTTATAACTTTTCTTGCGTCAAACCTCTAAAATCCGAGATTTTTGTTGCGTTTGTTTTTTGTTTGTTTGTTTGTTTTGTTTAGTTTTTTTAATGTCCAATCCAACAGATCATAAAAACGAAATAGAAATGAAGGAAGCAGCGCGGACACATCAAACCTCGGTGAGGTCTCACAGAGCGACTCTAGTTTCAAAAGTCAGAATCTTTTGAAAAGAAAGTATTGTTCCCCCAAACCTATTGACCATGTCAGCTCAAAAAGCTTTTTTTTCCCCTCCCTCCTCAAGACAAGAGCCCTTTTATCTCCAGGCAGGGAATCTAACTCCTTTTCTATCATTTTAATCGTCGTAGTTTAATTATTAACAAAATTTAAAAATAATAATTTTTAAAAAAGTTGAAACTTAAAAACGAAAAACGCGTTCGTGGCATTTGTTCCACACAAATGCCACAAAATCACAACTGTTAGGAAATCTTTTTTTTTTTAAGTTGCCTTCCTTAAATTAGATCCCGACATTTTAGTTGCTTCTATGACAAAGAGAAAAGTTTTTTGTTGTCTCTGAAGGAAAAGCTTCAGGCAGATGATGGGCACGAAACATCGCGTTAATAAATGTTCTTTTTTTAAGAAAAAAAAAACACTCGTTCATAGCGATGGATTTAAAAACAAATCTTAACAAATCGTTTCTTATCTTTATAAAAGTAGCAAACAGAGGGAACAAAAATACTGCGGTAATCTTTCTGCGAATGAAAACAGATCACAACAAGTGGCTCAGAGAAAAGGGATTTCTAAAGTTTCGGGTGAGAAATAGTGAAAGTTGGAATGAAGCTGTGACAAAAAAAGGAGGAAACATGACAAAATAGAAAAACATGATCGTGTCCCATGTGTTATATTTACTCTAATAGTTGAACTGTACGAATAAACTTCATAAACAGAGAATGTAGGGGGGGGAGGAAAGTTGTGTTTCAGAGTTTCAATGGAAGCGCGGAAAGAAAGAAAGGAGGAAGGAAGGAAGGAAGGAAGGAATAGCGAAAAAGTAAAAGTGCAGAGATAAAGCATCAACCTGTTCTCTGGGTTTCTGAAGAAGTCAACTTTCACGCCAGCGGTTGGACCATGTGGACAGCCCCGCTTCTGCTCCTCAGACCCCGGCGCGTCCAACACTCTTTCTTCACGGCGACAAACAAGGGGGGGCGCACGAGCCGACGGGACGCCAAAAAAATTAAAAAATATATACATAAAATGTGGTGGTGGTGGGGGTAGGGTAGGGGGAAAAAAACAATAGAGAGGAAAAGAGAGCGAGAGACAGAGAAATCTAGGGTCTTAAGACCATTACTTCTTTAAGCGGAGAAAAAGCGTGCTCGTTAAGTCCCTTTTCCTATTCCCCCCTTTTGTGTGCGTCCTCTCTCCTCGGAGTGGCCCCTCTGGAGTGAAGTCGGAACAATACTGCCGCTAAAAACTCTGGCACTGAGCGCAAGTTGCAGCGGGAGAAACAACGCGCCTTTCTTTCGTCTTCTTCACTTGCTGCACCTTCTTCCGCCGGCTTTCTTCTCGAAGAAGCCCGATCAGCGCGTAAAACCTCCCCTCTGGTCTGCACTTTTTGGCATCCTGTCTTGTTGCTCGCTTGTTCGCTTGGAAATCAGGGTTGAATCACTTGGGCTGAGCGTGTGTGTGTGTGAAGTGTGTGTGTGTGTGTGGCGGGGGGGACAGTTTGCTGCGCTACCGTAATGCCTGTAAAAGCACGTGCGCAAAGTCGTGGCGCACATCGTTTGAGGAAAGCTGGCTCTCTGTCGCTCTCCTATTGTGTGTGTGTGTGTGTGTGTGTGTGTGTGTGTGTGTGTGTGTGTGTGTGTGTGTGTGTGTGTGTGTGTGTGTGTG
>CAEGAF010056036.1:0-12030 GCA_903067075.1 Micropoecilia bifurca | reverse complement strand
TCAGTATCTGCAGGTCTGACAGCTGATCCAGCAGCAGGTGGGGGGGGGGGGGGGGGGGCCCGGGGGCCCGGGGGGCGCTTTGACCTCGCCTCGCCTCGCACGCAAACTTGGTGACAGATCCACATGCGTGTACGGGTATCAACATGCAGCTCGCTGTCATCAGGGTTAGGAAGAAAAGCGCACGGTGAATTACTTTTAGAAGAAAGTGCGTTTTTTTTTTTCTTTTCATGTCGCAGCCTTGATGTGAAAATTATAACAGTTCAACTCCTAATGCTTATAATAAATTGAGATTTTTCCAATTAAAGGGTAAACATCACTTCTCAAAGGTTTGGAAACGTCCTTGGATACAATAAGCAGGAATTTTAGACTTGAATACTTTAAAATAACCATGAGGGGAAATCTTTTATTTTAGTTCCAAAGTCTTGCTTTGGAAAGTTTCGAAAAGTCCAGCCATTGAAATGAGGAAATAAATGCGGGTCATGTTAAGGAGGAAATGTTTTCAGTGAAACAATTAGCAGCACCTTAGCTGTCAATACTTTTTAACATCAACTTTAGCAGTTCTTCTTCTACTAGAACAATTCAAATGTTTGGAGTGTACAGAGAGAGGGATCTCTACACAATAAGAATTTAGGTAGATCATTTTTTGACTAGATGAACTCTAATCCATTCTGGTGCTACATCATCACATATCCTCTGTTGTACTTTTTTCCACTATTAATTTATTGTTTATTTTCATGGGGACAAGTGTTCAAACAGAACACCATTACGGTTTTAGCCATAGCTTATTTGCAGTGCTAATATCTGGATGTGGCTTTAAAAGCAAAACATAGCAAGATAAAACGTCACACAATTCTAAATCCTTTATGGTGAGCATCCGGTTTATCTCAATCTGGATCATCTAAACTCAGTTAAAGTTCCAGTACAATCTATTCTTACTCACTTTTGTGAGGATAAGAAATAAGTAGCTTCATCTTTACCAATGCTTTCTGACATTAATGTTTATATACTGCTTAATAAATGTCTAGTGGATAATGGCTAAAATAAATAGCCTTCATCATGTTCTGTCTACATCCCAGGAAAAGAAAAGGATTGTAATAAATTGCTAATTAGAAGTTCAAAGAAACTTGAATTAGCGTAAAGAGCAAAGTAATTTTTTTTTCTATACTGAATAAATGCTCTCAAATTTAAGATTGCTTTTTTTCCCCTAAAAGGTTCAGTGCGAGTTGTAGCTACTGGAATAAAAATGTGAACTTCTTTGTAGTTTTCTTCTTTTTAAAAAAATGTAAACATTTTCGACTGTAATGAAAACCCAATAAGAGTCTTAATTTCCATGAATTGCCAAAAGGCTTTTATGTGACTTTATTATGATTATGTGATTGTTTTTATTTTTACTTGAATTTCTCTCTCTCTCTCTCTCATAATACAGTACCTGGTACTGTATTATATACAGAACCTGGTACTGTATTATGTAGAGGCAAAAAATAAAAATAAATAAATAAAACTGGACCATAGAAACAGCTGTCAAAATGTCACTCCATTGAGTTTAAAACTAAATTCTGAAAATCCTAGAGCGTGTGAAACACTTCAAAAAACTTGCATCACTTTGCTCAGCACATACAGAAATGAAAATTATAGTGTAAAAAAAGTTTGGAATGAATTTCAAAGTTCGCCTCTTTATGCACTTTTAAAAGTTGCATCACAGCCTGTGAAAGGGTAAAATGAAGCTTGTGATGGATTTACATCGCTGAAATTAAAATATATATATATAAATTCCCCCTTCTCCAATAGGAGCGTCTGTGCTTCCTAAAGGCAGGTTTGGTACACCTCAGAACCAAAAAAAGAAATAAATGTCTCTAACTGGAAAGAGCTTGTGTGTACTGAGAAAAATACATCTGAACTACAATTCCCAATATAGCTTCAAGCAGCTGCGTGTCAGTGTTTGTTCACCTCGCCGTCTCTCTCTTCCTCTCGTTCTCTCCCAGAAGATGCAGCACTTCCAGGAGACAGTCCAAATCAAACGGGATTGTTTACTTGAGAAGGTCCAGCCAACTGAGAGTGAGGAAAATAACTACGTATGCTTGGAAGAGCTCTAAATTTCAATGTCTACCTTTAAGGATTACAAAGCTTTATCAGACATACTTGGGAAAGAAAGGTCCAGAAAGCAGGAGCAAGTCGGAAATCTATCACCTATAATGGAAACAGTTTATTTTTGTGCCTTTGAAGCAGAATGATAAATTGTTTTACACAGAAGCTTTATTCAAATGTGCCGGCTGTGCATGTTGTCGCTCCTAAACTGCACTACACTTGTATCTGAAGAGGCATCTTGGCGTCAGCAGGCAATTTAGATTAAAGCTGATCTTTAAATCACCCCTTCCGTTATGACGGCACCTTTTTTTTTTTTTTTTTACCTCCAATGGTTGAACATGTCATGTCCATCTGTGCTCTTCTAATAGCTTTCTTCGTCCAGCACCTCCTGTTTCAGATTTCTTTGAAAAAAACAAAAAACAAATCTACCTTCTATACAACAAAAAATCTCCTAGAAATATTTTCAAAAGGTGCACTTGAAGCTCGGTGCTGATATCTCCTTGTTATTCTGCTACATGAAACTTTGATGAAATGTTTAATACATGAGAATCCCGAGGCAGTACATCTGTAATTACAGTAGGTGCTCAGAAAAAAAAAATGTATACAACATTAAGTGCTGGATGAGTGACTGGAGTTGATGTGTGCAGGTGGGTTCAGCTTTGGTGAATCCTTTTTTTTTTTCTACTTTGGATGCTTAATACATTCTGTATATCTTATGAGAGTAGATGGGTTCAAAAGGCCTGCGGGGCCTATTCCATTTTCCTGTTTTCATCTTGATTATCACCATAGAGGAAACGTATCGACTGAGCAGAAATGCACACACACACACACAAAAAAAAAAAACAAAGCTTAAGAGCTTTGTGTTTTATGTGTTTGTTTTTTTTTCTCTGGATCAGGCCTGACTCACCGTCCAGCCTCCTCCGTCCGTGGTCATGTCGCAGTAGACCTGGAAGCCCGTAGGGTGGTGAACGGGAAACACGGAGTAGATGCCGTCCTCTCTCTGACCACTGGCGTACAGATCGCCGCAGTCGCGGGGGCGAGAGCCTTGGAAGGGGTGAGAGGAAGGACGCATTAAATAAATCAAGCCATGTATGGATTTTTAAGGAGAAAGGAGTGCACTTGTCTCACTCCGACATCTATTTAAAGACAGACATTGTGCCGTTTTCAGTTCACGCTGGATTAATCGAAAAGCAACAATTGCACAGGAATCTGCATTGCAAAGAAAAAGCATCATAGTGCCTGAGTTGTTCCCACTTTTTTTCCACATCAATTCTTGTCAGGTTTCGAGTCTTTTGCAGCATCCAAGTGTCCCCCCCCCCACACCCCCCCAAGGTTGCTCTGATTTAACTCCATCACAGTTACAACCAACTCTTACCAGCTACCTCTTTAATTCTGAATAAAAGGGTCTCCACAGTGGGATGCTGCAGCTAAAATGATTCCCTGTTAGCATAATGTGATAATTATGCTATTCAGTATTTGTTTCTTCCATTACGTTCTTCGGTTTGTTCAATAATGTTTTCAAGGAAATTTCTGAAGCCTCCTTGGAGTAGCTTTATTTGTACTGATAATACGACACACACAGTTGGATATACTTATTAGAAGACATCTGAAAGCAGGAGATTTTATTTATTTGGAGATAGATTTTTTTTTGTTTAATAAAAACTACTTTTTTACTTCAGTTTTTTGCTGCCTTGTATTGCTCTGTTACACAGGATCCTAATGAAATTCAAAGGTTTTCACTGCAATGCATCACGTAAAAAAGGTGAAATAATGATTTTTACAAGCACTGCATAAGCTAATTTTCAGACTATCATGCATTGTTTTGATTTCTAAAAGCCTCAAAAGCTTATGAACATCCATCTATCTGTTTGCAAGACGCTGTCCACAACAACTACTGGTACCAGAGCAAGGACCTAAGAAATACACAAATGTGTTGGTTAAAAGGCACAAAAGTGGAACAGGTATGCAGAAACCCAGAGAAGAAAGCAGCAGAATAGGTGAAACTGGAGATAATATAGGTTGGAAGAAACAGGAAAAAAAAGTAGAAAGAAAGAAAATCCATACATTTGAGTGACAGAAGAGAGTCTGAAGGTTTGAAGAAACTTTATAAGCTGCAGAATTTAAGACGAGAATCCTGGAGAGAAGATGTGACAGAGACAGACAGAGCTCCTATGCCGGAGATGAGAGAAACAGAGGCATCCTTGTTTGTGGCTAAAAACCCCCTGTAACCTGGGGAATACTGAGTCTATTCCCAAAGAAGCAAAAAAAAGAGGAACCCTGTGATGGGAGCAGTGGTATAGATTATGCATGCAGACTTCACAGGGTCAAAATCTTGAATTTAAAACAGCTAGGAGAGTTCTTAAAAAGGCCGTACAAGCTCCCTCTTACATGGTATGAAATGTTTGTCTCCCATGAAGCTTTTCTGCTTCTCAGTGTCAGCCTTTGCTAATAAGTTCCAGCTTTCATCATCGTCACACATAAGCGGTAACATCTCCCACTCCCCGTTTTTCATCCCAGGAAGCTGATTCCACAGGGCATAAAAAAAACACTCTTACTTGAGGATGTGAAAATTCAAACATGGACTTTTAACTTTAATTATCCTTAGAGCAGAAAGGACATTCTTATCAGGACAACCACGATCAGATTAATACCACAGGTTGAATGTGGCTTGGAAAATTTAACCTTGACTATAAAGCGAGTGCTATTTGAAGGAAGATGGTTGGAATCAAAAGGGTTGGAGTGTGAATGCACAAACATGCCCGGACTTGTCATTACAGTTTCTAATTAACCGAATTAACATAAGTAAATGTAATCTAAAGGGTTCAGAGAGCACAAGAGCTCAGTGACAATGGTGAATATCCACTCCTTCACAGATGCAGCCAATTAAGATAATTAACACACTGCCACCCTTGCATCACAATCAGCAGGATACTGTAGCACAATCAGCAGGATTAAAATGGGCCAAATACCTTTAGCTTTTGACTTAGAGGACTGGAAAAAATGTCAATGAATTAATTGTTGAACACATTTGGTTTCATTTACTACTTTTGTGTAGTCAAAAATAATCAAAAGGTGTTTCTTCGCCGGTTTTATTTGGATTTAGCACACAAAGCCACTTGATTGTTTAGGTTGAATGCTGAACAATTTTGAAGACTTGCTTTCGGTTTATCCACACAGACTTCCGGTGCTATGAAGATTTCCTCTTTTACTCGCACTTAAATGCTTCATTACCCGCATTTCTTCCTGTTCAATTTATGCAGCCATGCCCGTGCCTGATTACTGCCAGACCTGCGGAATTGAGAAACCACCCGACTGTGATGTGTGACGGCGTGGAGATAGAAATCTCAGAAAATCAACACATTCTGCCCCAATTAAAAAAGATAATACAATAACAGATGTGATGAAAAGTCATTGACATTTATGATATTCAACCCCTCCGAAGGCTTTCCGACTTCAGTGGACCTCAGAGAGAGCCATTGTCCACAAGTAGACCGGTGATGAACCTGCTGAGTTGTGGCCCGGCCTCCCAAAAATTTATCTAAAAGTACAACAACTCATCCAGGACGTCATAAAAGGACTTAGAACAAAAAGCCGAAGTACTGCATGCCTCACTTGCTTCGTTTAAAGTCAGTGTTCACGATTCAACAATAAAAGAAAGAGACTCGGGGGGACATGGGGGGGGATGACATCCGTGGGAGAGATTCAAGGTACAACCTCTGCTTGTTAAAAAGAACACAGAGGCCCCTTCTCACATTTGCCAGAAAACATCTTGACCTCCACCTACTAATAAGAAAAAAAGAGGGTATTTCAGGGTTTTCCTTTGAAGGTTTTCTTCTTATCTGGACTGAAATATGTTTCCAAAATGAAAATGATGATAATAACACACTGATGAGGCATATTCTTATAATGTCATGGCTAAATGTACAGCATGTTAGACCTGAATGTGTTGCCAAAACATCCACAAGACATCAGGCATGAAAACCAAAAAGGTCAGTTCAATGCTGGAGCTGGGAAGTGAAGCCTCACTTGTTTGGACTCTTTGCAGTCGAGTACATCCTACAGCAACGACTCATTGATTTGATGCAAAAACTATTCCCATGCTGATTTTTGCTTTTTGGCACATATTCATCTACAAAGAGACTTTTCTTGTGGTGCATCCTGGTGCCACGTGTTACTCAGGTAAGCACTTTCTTCCACAACTCACATGCCAAATGTTGGTCTACAGTATAAGCTAATCTGGGCCAAAGCAGCAAATACAACAAACTGTGATTAACTATCAGGACCAGTATTTACTTCTATAGCATTCAGAGTTGTAGTTACTTGCCAGATTGATCTCAGGACTGAGGGGCAGGGTTTATAGAGCTATAGTCGTCTTTCAGGTTAAGCAGTGTTCCTTCCTTGAACCCCAGCAGACGTGGAACCCGTTTTGATACCACTCTGACCCAGTGGTCTAGCCATCTCAATTTGGCTCTGATAAAACTCACTCAAATCCCTACTGCTCCCCATTTCTCCTGCTTGTAACACATCAAACCCGGGGACACAACGTTATTTTGCCACCTCTAACAAATGTCATTAAGAAGAGACTATTAGTGTTATTTAACACACTTGTCAGGGGTCAAATGCTACGACTGACAAGTGTGTTTTTAGAAAGGTACTTTGGGCTTCAGGCTTGTGATAGTCTCTGTTCTCCAACAAAAACAAATAATACAAATGACTGAAAATCCAATCTGTGATATTTAGAACATTCGCTTTACTGAAATCTATTTTCTAAAGAGGCTGAAAAGCCTCTTAAGTCAACTGAACCTTGCTTTCAACATGAAGATCAAAACATTGGATTCAATAGATTTTAGGACTATTTTCAGCCGTAAATCTGTACGCAGTGCTGGCTTTCGCTACAATATGTCCTGCATTTCATGATACTTGCTTTGGTTAATGTAGGGGGTATTGAAAAAAGCAGCTTTTCTGAGCTTTATTTCATGCTATAAGGTTATTCTCCCATCAAAAACATGCCTGGAGTGTTGCTTTGATTATTTCACGCATGTTTGAGAAATCCTTGAATCTCCCCTGGCAGCCATTCAGCAGGACTGGGCGTATTGATCTAAATATCAATACTATCCATACCGAGGTGAGTAATAGTTTTGGATCAATACCATGATGAGATCAATGCTTTTGTTTGTAGTTTTTCCTCTACATGTCCAGGAAGTTGCTGGAATTTGCTCACAGATTTAATGGCAGTGTATATGCAGGAATCGAAATCCCAAATATTAAGAGCTTACATTTAAATAGACGAGTCTGATTTCTTACCTTTTTTAATGTTTGCACTCAACATATCTGCTTTATTTTCAAAATGCATTCTGTTTAATTCCCCCATAAGCACTTCAACTTAACATTAATAGCAGAAAGTAAAAGGGAATCATTTTTCTTTTCTGCAACATTGTGTATATTATTGTTTGATAATTAAACACACATTTCACAAATAACTTTGTCCTGTAATTTATCATAACATTAGGTTACAAAAAATATCTTTAGGAAGTTGTCTCTGTTTTTTCATCTGAATTAGAACGACTTTGCTCTGCTGAAAAATGACGTCCATTTTTCTCAATCTGGTCACATTTTTGATTTAGAGAAAGCCGATCTTCCGGCTAAATTGATTACACTTTTGTGACATTATCAGCTCATTTCTGTTAACATTTCTCATTCGTAAAAGGTTTTAGGGAGAAAAAGAAAGTTTTCTAATAGACTGTATTAAACAAACTTGGATTTCTCCAAGTTGAATAATAAACACAGAAAAGGGTAAGTACATGTAAACTGAACATTACGTCCTCATTGTGCAAAATTGTGCATCTCCTCTATGTCCTGATGGAGTTTCTCCTCCTGCTCATCACTCATAAACCCCAGATTCTCAGGAAACCGTTTCACATGTGAGAACAAGTGGTTGCATTCATAGTTCAAAAGGTTGACCTGATTGAGCAAAACCAATGTGATTTTTTTTGGATTCAGCACATCAAAAAAAACCTAAAACAGTTGAAACAACTTTTTGGCTGTTGACCTGTGTAATCAACTAACTGATGTCAAATCACCAACTTATTCAATGACAAAGATATTTTATGAAAAAAAAAGTATCGGTATCAGAATTGGTATTGGTTGCGATCAATTGGATCAATATCAAATGTCTCAGCTCCCAATTCACTGTTGTGATTAGTTGCAGAAGGTGGAGTGTCAGAAAGAGTAAGACCCAAAAAATGAGGTGAATTTCAAGGCATCAAATTGCAAAGTTACATTTCCTTTACATTATTTTTTGATATATACAACATGTTTTAGAACAATTGAAGGTAACAATTGATTGTGCTATAAAATGTGTCTGGAAATTCTACAATCCCTCTTCTACCTCCTCATCTAATAATAATACTTAACATAATCCAACACAGTCATAGTCCTACTGCAACAGAACTCCATCATCAACCTATACATCAGTTGGAAAGCAGGCCACCTGTTGCAGGTTTATCCTGCAGCACAGCCGGGTCTCACTGCTGTCAGGTCTGATTTCACACAGCTTTGAAAAACCGATATGCTCTAAAGAGAAACCAACAGAAACAGTGAAAGGAGGGACACCCTGAAATATTCGCAGGCTCAGATGAAGATGAACATAGACAAAAATATTTGTTGGTGTGTCCACCGACGGCAAGTAAGTTCCTCAAATTTGCTGCACGCACACAGTACGCTCACAGTCAGAAATAAAAATGTGCTGCCTAGTGAGTGTTATCTTCAACAGAGAAAAATAACAAACAGGAATATGCTGCTTATCTAATAAGCATTGAAAGTCAGAGGGGAAATAAATGCTGCTCGTCATTCACGATGGGTTTGTGAGCAGAACAATGTTTTGTAGTTTTCTTAGAGCTTAGAATATTTTGTTTTTAGCCTAGTGTTGAAATCTGTTAAATGTCAAGGATATGCTCCAGAACAACTACTTTGTTTCTGGCGGCTGCTTGGCTTTAGATCGTCTCATCAGAAGCTCTGAGGAGCAAAAGATAAGAAAACTTGCACAGTGCTCAGGATCAACACATACACAGCCCTGCAAAAAAAAAAAAAAAAAAAAAATGTTCCCACACTCCTTGAATTGTGTGACACTTTTTAAGGTAGAACATTGCATTAGTGTATCTCATTGGGACTTATTTTGTTGTACAAAAGCAAAGTAGTGCATTATTTTGATTTGGTGGGATCATAATGCCTTTTATGATACCACTAGATAAAATTCAGGATAACAAAATGCTTTCAGAAGTAACCTAGTTGAAATGTGGCAGAATCGTGGAATGGGGATAGTTCTTTTCAGCACAGACAGGAATGCTGATCAGATTTGTAAGGGACAAAAATATACTGTGTTGACAGGAGACTACATTTGTAATCTCCTGTCTGTGTGAAAGTAAAAATCTGCACATTATGCCTTCAGTGAAACAAAGGCGTGGCAGCACGATGTTGCAAATATACCTCTTAAGAAATCTTTCCAGCTAAATACTTTAAGATGCAACCATAATGACACTGTTTGGAGATGCTTTTCTTCAGAAGGGATAAGGAAGCCAGTCAGAATATATATGTGGACCTAGATACCATAAAACAATATTTTAAGAAACTTATTTGAGAATACGATGAAGGTTTAGCTTCTGTGAGGACAAAACCTCCTAAACATACAACCAGTTACAGTTTAATTGTTTACATCAAAGCATGTCAACAATAGGAATGTTGAAGATCAATTATGAATCTATCAAGCTATGAGAGTTGCTATTCACAAACACTCTCCATCCTGTCTCAGTGAACCTGAAACATTTTGGAAACATTTTTTTGTCTTCAGATGTGAAAAGTTGGTAAACGCATAGTAGAAATCTGCGGTAGTAATTGCAGCAAAATTGGGTTAAAACACATTCTCAAAAACCTTGGAACCCATCATTTTCTTTCCACGTAACAATTATGCAATGATCTGTGTTGAACTTTGGAAGAATGGTCGTGTTATTAAAAAATTTTGCAAGCCACTGTAAATAGATTTCAACCTAATTCTAAGCTGCTTTGTATTCACAGTTACAACATTTGCAGCTTGATAGAGGTTGAATAAATTATTAGCACGAAGACGACAGAACAGCAGATGGAGTCAGGGAAATGCTTCACTAATGATGAATCGCACGCATGTCTCCCACTCCCCTTCAAATCCAGTAGGAGGTCAAATCGGTGTAAGCAGTCAGAGTTCGACAATGAGCATAAACATCTGCAAAATAACAGCCTTAATTTCTCCTAGCCAAGGGTGGACAGTAGTGAAACCACAAGGGTTTCCACCTGTGTATTGTGAATATAAAAATACCCTGAGATTGTAGCTCTTTTCCTTCCCTCTGCTATCAAAGCGGGTCAGTTCGTAGCTTACGTCTGCAATTTGGGTCTGGAGTTTATTTGGAAACAGTTGGCTACAGGAAACAGTTGGTTTTCCCACATCTGTTCAAAAGTAAGTGAAACAGCATTAAATGAGATGTTTTGGCACAGTAAGGCTTTAACCTAGTCCTGATTTTACCATGCTGAGATCAAGAAACCTATTTGGGTTAAGAGTGGCTACGGATCTTAGTGGAAACAGATTCCGAACAAACCATGGTGATAGCAACATTCCAGAAGAAGACTATTTTGCTTTTAGAGATTTGATGGAAAATGTCTACAAATACCATCATATTGAGGTGTCCATGAATAAATAATGGAGTTTTAATTAAAAAAAAGAAAATAAATGTGACATATGTGAGGCTTTTCTCGCATCTTTGTAAGAGTCATATAAATAGGAAGATAAATTAGCAATAATACATGGTTGTGTCATATAATAAGATCAGACTGGTGTTTAAGAAAGTGAATATCTGTTGTCGAACTGAAAAATTGTAGTTTCCTTACGTGTTTCTGGACTCGGATGCTCTGTCCATGGTGCTGAAATCTTGAGGAAAGTTTATACTGCCTGTCAGAGTTTTACAGTTTATTTTTTTACTCCCAGAATGAAATAAGTTTGTTTCTTCCAAATACGAACAACAAAAATATCTTTAGATATTTAGAAAAATAGACGTTATACCAAACTTTTTTTTTTAGACATCGTAATGTTTGCATTGTTTTAAGTTCCTCTATTATTACACCAGCAGTAGAAAAAACATACATGCTTGTATTTTGAGCCTGTAAAGTGTAGGTCTAAGATTTGTTACCCGAATGCTGTTATGTATGAAAGAAAATATTTCATCTGTAAAGGAAAAAATGAGCATATTTACTATTCTACAACATTTTTGATGCAATGTGTAATGGAGCCATTTTAGAGTCCCTTTACATTTTAAGGTAGATACAAATAAAAATCGATATTCAGTTGGATTTCCAAAACCCTAATAACAAAGAAAAAAAGCACTAATTCGGCTTTGAGTGCTATCTGTATTTTCTGAAGAATCCAGAACACCAGAATTAGATGAAATTATGATAAAAAGCTGCTTTCAGTTTCGTCTGTAGCACTTTTCAGGAAATTAATAATAAGCCCGACTGTCATTTGGCTGAACTCTAAGAATCTCTGTGGGAAATAATTAGAAGTGGAGCAGCCTTTGAGCCAGTCTGCAGCAGCCACAGCAGGACTGATGTAATAGTCACCACACTTTTACACTATGGACTGACTTGATGTTGCGTAACAATCATACATTATGTCCAGATATAAACATTATAGTGGAAACATGTGTTCAGTTCAATGCCAGTGAATCATTATTTTCATTCCAGATGATGCAACTTTACTGTCAGAGCAGAAAACGCACAAATAGAGTGATTGTTTTATTGGTGTTGGGAGAAACACACACACACACACACACACACACACACACACACACACACACACACACACACACACACAGAAACAAATATAAAGAGTGTCTGTGTTTGTTATATTTTGTGATAAACACCCAC
>CAEGAF010056034.1:0-30217 GCA_903067075.1 Micropoecilia bifurca | reverse complement strand
TTTTTTTTCCAAAAGTTTACATACTGCAGCTTTAAGTCTACATTTGTGTGTTGTTCTCACTTCAACACACACAATGCAATCTGTGCTAGTGTATTAGTCTGTTGACCCACCATGCCAGTTTCATGGGTGTTTACCCCCGGCACTGGTGCGCACTCTGAAGCGTGTCCGTAACAAAAGCAGCTTCCTCGGACCACCAGCTCATTAATGGCATAGTAATATTTCTGCAGGACGTCCGAGCGACGGTCTAGCAGGTCGTCTCCCAGCGTGTTGAGCTTTGTGAAGTTGATGCGCAGGTTGGTGATGCGCAAAAGTTCTGAAGAGAAAAAAAAAACAGATCAAAGTAGCCTTTATTAAGAGCTTTTTTAATTAAAAGAAGAAAATTACAGTGGAGACACTTAATAATCAAAACAAAGATTATCTGGAAGGAGGCCAGTACTTTTCATGGTGATGTATACTGATATGTAATAAAGAGTATTTTTTGTGTCACTCATTGGATTTTACTCAGTTAATATAATTCCATCGTAGGTGTGATATCTTTCTTTAACTCACTTTTCCCGTGTCTCCATAATAATATGCCTTAAGAGCCAACTTGTAAATGATTTTGAGGTAAACAGCAGACTAGTTGTCTAAGTTTACCTTGATGTGTTTTTTGTTGTTGTTTTGTTTAAAAAAATGCAGTTGCAACATAAAGAAATTGAGTCTCATTCTATATAATGCGGTTTGGCTGGTTAGATTATTCATCAGCTTTCATCCTGCTGATTCATCAACCTTTATGATAATGGATGTTTTCTCTTGTTCAAACAAGTCTGTGGAATACAGGACACATGCTAACAGCAGGTGTTAATGAGGAATCTTATCAGGAGGCAAAAACTATTTCACTGGCTGATCTTTGTTCTCCACTACGTGCAGCCTTAGTTTGAAAATGGCTTGTTCAAACAGGTTTTGTTCATAAAAATAAAAATTGACAGGTTTTGTAAATGAATAAAGACTGACAAAAATGTCAAGGTGACATTATACACTGATGATGTTGTTAATGTTATATCCACATAAAGTCTTCACTGACCTTGAATGTCCAAGCTGTAGGGATCTTCTACTGGAATTGCTGGATCCAGCACTTTAAAAATGACCTTTATTACAGAATAAAATAGTTTAGGGAAAAAAGGTTGGAGAAAAGTATATTACAATCAGAGCTAATATCTACCTAAATAACAATATTAGGCATTAAAAAATAAATCAAAAGTTTGATTTGTGAACATGAGACCCATAATGTCAGCTGCATTTATTTGAGTAACTTTTAGGGAAAAATGTACAGCTTTTAATTTCTTTGCAAATGTAGATTAGTGGATAAAATTGATAAGTGGTCTGAGGTGTTTATCAGTGTGCCCTGGTGTAGAGAAACTGAAGTGTGGGGGCTAAAGAGTTTTTCTGTCTATATGGCATCAGAGTGTTGGTTCAACTGTGTTGTATTAGCTTGTTAGTTAGCTCCTAACATACAATTGTGATCTGTTTGTCCTGTAAAGGGTCTTAAGTCACAATTTTCTTTATTTGAGTTTGTGTGATATTAGTAAAATAAATAATCTCTTAGGGTCGCAAATTTTCCAGTGTACCTCTCCATCTTTAGAGGGCTCGATATCAGAGTAGCGTTCTTCACAGATGACGTCATTGATATGGTGCAAGCCGTTGGCACGGATGCCGGGAAAAGTTCTGGTACAGTTCTTGGCAAAGTAGCGGTAGGGGCGCCATGTGCGGCCAAAATCAGCTGATCGCTCTATGATCAAAGCTGCAGGGCGAAAAGTCTGAAGAGATTCAACGAACACAGAAATTATTACAGCTCAAGCCAAAGTCATCAGTGAGTTTTGTGTGATGCAACAAATACAAATAGGAATTTAAAGTCATTTGTGTCAGGAGCGCAACTTGTCTAAGTGATTTGTCTAAAGCTTTTGCTTTATGGTAGATCTGCCAACAACATAACAAACAGGCCTGAGTAAGTCTCCAGGGGTCTCAAACTGCATTCCTCAAGGAACGGTGTCCTGTAACTTTTAGATGTCTCTCTGCTTCAGTACACCTTCATTTTGCGGCCCTTAACCACAGCCCTATGTAGTGGTTTGCTTTGATTACCATCATGAGTTTAACATCTTTTTATTTCATTTCTTTACACTTAGCTTTGGAAAGATAAAGGTACATTTCAAACCACATCAAATTACAAGAAACATACCTTAAACTTCATGATGAGATGTGTGAAGTGGAATTCAGCCTCAAGGTTCAGTCTGATGCTGACGTCCTCCTTACCTGCGACCAACACACCAAGATGTGTCATGAAGAAATGACAAATCTTTTAGTCTCAACTGTTGATTCTGACACAGGTACCATAAGAAAACGGAGGCAAGAAGCAAACTGATCATGTTTGTGTTCTTCGTTGAAGAGTAAATACACACCATTGACAGATTTCCAAAAGTTCTCATTCCCTTTGAGGTCTGTGAGGTAGATCACGTTTTCAATGCGGTGGCTGTTTCTGTGGTGGTAGGGATCATATGGCCGACGGGAGTCACACTCGAAACACTTTTCTGGATCCTGATGAGCCAAACAGCATATTCAGTATCAGAAGAAACCAGGTAATGGTTGGATTTGTGTCAAATGTTATGCACTTCTCATAACCAACCCAGGTATGAAGGCATATTTTCTTGACTTTTGCATCTAGACTTGAATGAAAGCTGATTTGAGATGAGGATACAGTATTGCTTTTGTGTGGTAAAAAGGAGATTTGTTTGAGAAGAGGCCTTGAAGAGGGGCACAGATGGAGCAAACTGGGGCTAAACAGAGAAATGAGGGGAAGTTGGCACAGAGAACCAGTGGATTCCAGGGCAGCGTCTCTTAATTAGGCTGTTGTCAAGGGTGATTAAGCTGGCAACAACAACGTGGCTGTGAAATGGACTCAGCTGAGCCGGGAAGGGAAGCACAGTCATGGATGTGCATGCATGTCAACTTTTACATGCCTGTGCACATATAAAAGAATAACACTCAGCCTTATTAATACAATGTTCCTTAGAACCTATCAAAGTCATATAATTTCAAACATCTTACATGTAAGATAAAACACTTGCATTCAAAAATACTACTTTGACTTTGATGCCTGTGAAGTGAAGACATATCAGTCTGATCCTAATTAATCTGGTCTTTCAGGCCCTCTGTATCGCTGATGTTGCCCTAAAGACCCTTCCCTCCTCTCCTCAGCTCTCATTTGTCTCCCATTAGTCAAGCCTGGTCAGCTGAACTAAAGGGTTTCGCTTCAACAATCCGCCGGTTAAAGTCTGCAGCTGATTTAACAACCCTTTTCTTTGTCGTAACTACAACGCTAGTTTCAAACACAAAAAGAAAGTACATCCCACCTCCTTCATTTGGTTTCCATTGTGCCTCAACTCAGGCTGTTAAACTGAGACTTTGCTGTCGTTTTCTACTCAGTGATTATCTCTTTTCTTTAGTTTTTCATTCATGTCCCCCTTCCTCACATTTCCCGTTGAGAAAAAGAAAATAATATGCAGCGGTTACCGAGTAAAGGAGAGATAAAACAGTAGACAACAACCAGCTTACATACCTCCACTTTATAGAAAACTAGAAAAAAAAGAGCCTGAAATCTGATCCTGCAGAGCAGAAAAACACAACCCAAGAAACACACATCAAACATGAGTGACAGATGATAATGTGGACATTTGAAAGCTGGATGACATTTTTTCTGTGGGGCTCTGAAGTGTCTTCAGACATACCAGGCTGTTACAATATCCTGACCCATACTGTAGTAAGTAAGGGTGTAGAAAGCACAAAGCATAAATTATGTTCACCTGGAAGTTGACAGCGGTTAATATTCCTGCCCTGAGGCAGTGGAAGTGCAAGCACAAACATGCAGGTGTGCGGAAATGCACGGATGTGAGCTGGATGAATGTAAACATGATGGTGAAAACACCAGGAGGACTGCAGAGTGGGCAGGATGTTTTAGCAGAGTGTCCCGCTGTGGAAAGAAGCTTAACCCAAACATAAGCTTCTCTTACTTTTCATGAAATATGTTTGAGTTCGTTTTCTTGTAATTGTTAGATACAAGGTATCTAACAATTACAACCTACTGCTGATGAAGGTTCTGTGGTGCCAAAGGGGCAAAACACAACCCATATGTGGAGGTCTTGGTCCTCAATGCAGATGTCACAGGTTTGATTCCCAGCCTGGTGACCTTTGCCCCATGTCTTCCTCCTCTCTCATTGCTCACTTTCCTGACTACCCATTCTCAAATAAAGGCCAGTTGAGCCATTAAACCTTTTTTAAAAAACATACTACTGATGAATAGAGCTACCTATTAATGTCCTACAGTTTGCATAAGTACATGATTTTTTTTCTTTAACACTGAAGCAAAACTGGCTCCAGCCCAGGGACCCACACCCTTGCAAATCCAGCCTTTGTTACAGCATCTATTTCTTCTTGTTGGAGGAGCGAAAGATGAGGTAGCTCCAGTATTTGAATGAATCTCTTCTGTCTAAAGTTGCTAATTAACTAGTTTGTTTAAAGTGGACTGAATGGGTGTGAGCAATATTTATAAGACTATTTCACCATATTTATTTTTCTCCTCTGTGCAGATCCCATCTGCAGCTGCAGGTATCTCCTTATATACCAATAATATTTAATATCCTAAATCAGCTCACTTAATTAAATAATTCTCTTTATCAGAAGTTATATTTCATGTAGCATACCTCGACTTTTTGAATACATATTCAAGCATACAGTTTTAATATTTCAGAATATGCATGAAATCTTCAATATATGTAGGCTACAGCAATGACACAACCCTGCTTAGTGAGACCAGCAGCTACACATTCAGCCTCTTTAAGGGATTAAACTGACAAAGTCACTGGTGAAGTGCAACCAACAAAAAATATATACTGAAATCTCGCTTTAATTTGGGACTAATCAAACCAGCAAACAAAGAGGTGATAAGCTGAAAGAGAAAATGTGACAAAAACAGAGTGTATGTTTAAAGAGGGTGGAGCTGATAGTGAGTTAACACCTGGAGGGGTCTCACTCATCAAACTACAAACAAACAGACAGATGAACAATTATAGATGAAGTAGTGGTGAGTGACTGATGAAGGAGCATGAGAAGAGAAAACATAACTGCAGTTTTCTTTTCCTCCTGACAGGATGGCTCCATATACAGCGGCTTGCAGAAGTATTCATACTCCTTGAACTTTTCCATATTTTGTTACCACAAACATGGAAATATATTTTCTTGAAATTTTATGTGAAAGACCAACAGAAAGTGGCATACAATTGCGAAATAGAAAGAAAATTATACATGATTCAAAACATTTTTGCAAACTAAAACATGAAGATTTTCTCTGAGGACAACCAATTACCTTTAGAAGTTGCCTGATGACTGCTAATGACTAATAGAATACACATGTGTGCAATACAATCTCAGTGCAAATACACACATCTGTAAACCTACCAACATGACGCCATCCACCTAAACTTCTAGTCTGAACAAGCAGAGCACTGCTCAGAGAGCCAACATGGTGACTCTGGACCAAACACAGAGATCCACAGCTCAGGTGGGGGAATCTGTCCACAGGACAAGTATTATTGTTAAAAGAAAACCATAAGAAGTCCCATTTGCAGTTTTCCAGAAACCATGTTGGACACAGCAAACATGAGGTCAGACCAGACCAAAATTAAACGTTTGGCCAAAACGCAGAACGCTGTGTGGCAGAGAACTAACACTGTCCATCCGTCTGACCACACAATCCTCACTGTCAAATATGGCAGTGGTGCTTCTCTTCAGCAAAGACAAGGAAGATGGTCAGAGTTGTGGGAAGATGGACGAAGCCAAATTCAGGACAAAGTTAGAAAGAAAACCTGTTGGAGTCTGCAAAAGACTTGAGACTTCTCACACCGCACTTTTCAGTTTTTTATATGTAAAAATGTTTTGAATCATGTATAATTTTCTCTCCACTTCACAATTGTACATCACTTTGTGTTGGTGTTTAATACTAAATTTGTGGCTGTAACATGACAAAATATGGAAAAGTTCAATGGGTATTATTACTTTTGCAAGCCACAGTATATACTGTATGGAGGACTGATGAGCTGATCATCAGGTCAAGTTCCGGATAATAGAAATAAATTTAAACCAGCAGTTCATTCTGATGCAGCATGCACAATAATTATGAGCTAAACTACTTGAAATTATCAAAACTGATCGGGAATAATCAGGTGCAGTTATCCGCTTTTACTCCCTTTTTTTGATGGGAGCTTCCCTTCAGGGTATGAATTTTGTTCCAATCTTTCCAGTGAGTGTGCTCTCATTTCCTCACCTGCAGGTAGCTGACAATACAGAACTGCTCCGGTCTGTCCAGACCGCATGTGGAGGTGGCGGTCAGGTTGACAGCTCGTCCAATCAGGAGGTTTCCAGTTGCAGGGTAACAGCTTCCCTCAGTGCAGCCGTGAGGGCTCGACGGGAGCTCCTGTCCAAATGCATTCAGAGCTGCATACACACACACACACACACACAATAAAACACAACGGCTTGTAATCATTCTACCATTACAAGATTCTTCCATTTACTAATATAAAGTTGAACACCACAAGAAAATCCAACCTCTGTGCGTTCAATACCGGCTAACTTGTTTCTAAAATGGTTTTTAAGTCATGGTTTCTACACAAGTTCAACACATTTCAGATCAGAGTTATATGATAGGCAAATAGACATTAAACTCCTCTTCACAACAAACCATAAAACCAAAGTCAAGACACCAAAGAGGCATGAAATCTGTGTCAGATTTGTCCCCGATAACAGATGGTGATGAGAAATCACCTGCTTTGATTGGCTTGATTGGACTTACATTGTGTCAGTGTCTTTTTAAGTTGAGTTTTCACATAATATGAAACGCCACCAACCACACCATTTGGTATTGATTGATTAATTTATACATTTTTTTGACAGAAGAAACTTTTAAACTTGTCTGTATTGAACACTAATGTATTGTATTTAGGTAGAGTTACTACAGACAAAGCACTGCACAGTCAAAATCACATCACAAGGAAAATCAACAATAGAAATAAAGGTATAGAAGTTGTTACTGGGTAAAAAAGACTCCAAGTTATTTTCAGTATTGGCAAGGAGTTTAAAATGAAGCTTTATGAAAATATAAAAGTCAAGCTCAGAATCTTCTCTTTAGAGAATTCCCACAAAATTGCTGTTATTGTAAGGCTAACCACTAGGCGTGTCTGTGCAATTATGAGCATTGAATATTATCAATATCTAGCTCAATATGTTGCACCGGGCTCAAATACATGAAAAGATTTCATGTTATACAGCACGCCACACGTCAATATGACTCATTATTAACACATAAACTAATGTTAACAGCACCCTCATGTAGAATAAACATGCTGCTTATGCCTTTTTGTTGGGTCATAAACAGATGCTGATTGTGTCTTAAAAGGCACAAAAAGGCATTTTATGTGTTGTTGATATGTCACAAACATGTAGTTTATGCCTTAACTACAAGTAACACATTTGATGGGTAAACATCATTTACTTTCCATATTGTTTGTGCTATATGTGCGTCGACATAGTGCGGAATATTCATGTTTATATGAATATTTATGCAGTGAGTACAGCTGTTTCCTGCCACAAAAAAATCCAATTATTTCCCTTAATTAAATCACTAAAGTCCATCTCATGTCTTACTATTTTAAGATTTATGATCAACTGAACGTCAACATACTAAGATATGAAGCTTTAGAGAAGCTTCATATCTTCCTTCAGAGAAGGCATGAAGCAAAGAATTACAGACGATGGAATATCTTCAAAGAACTTCATCTGTTGATTTGGAGACAATAGAAAGGCAGGCAGGCTGAGGCATGTAGGGAAAGTCATGGGTGGTTTCAAATGGAATCAAAAGTAACTTCTGTGAAAAAATGAAATACTGCATCTCTGCTCTTGATGAGTATGGTAGCGAGGATTTCTTTCAAATGTGTGATTTATTTTTAATAAAGATAACACAAGAAGCATAATAAATTTTTTTATGAGATGACAGTGTTTTTTGTTTCTTTTATTTTTATTGTAGTTAATTCCTGGTATTACCTTTCACCCTCAACATTCATGTCACTTAAAGTCCATTATCTACTATAATTCAATTCTCTTTTCAGAAGGATAGAGAGAATAGGACATGCAAAATAATTTCTTTTCTTTAACAGCAACTGTACGAATTCTAATGAAGATTTAGTTATTTTTTCATTCTCCCCTTGTTCTGCTACAGCCTAGTAGCCAAAACACTGGCTTGTGGAACTTGTGGAAACAAATGTTATTGACATTTTGGGTTGCATTATAGAAGCTACACACTGTTCTTTTGAAATGACTGATTAAATGCACCTTTTCCCAATAACTGCCCTCCATAACCAACCCAACCATTTTTCATAGCCTACAGAAGGTATTAAGAGAGAGAGTGTGAAGGCAGTGCAGATTCTGCTGAACCCTCAGTAGCCAATAAATACCTTCTTTTTTTAAAATATGATTTTGCTGATGACTTTTAATTATTAGTAGCTTTGACAGAAAAGCGGTCAAAGTTAGAAGAGGTACACATGCAGTGAAAGTGCTAACACCTTATGCAAGTCTCTTAAAGAGGCAGTAGTACATATTGTCCAGCCACATTGTGTCATTTCATAGCCCAATCAAGTAACTATGTTGCATTCAGTTGTTATAAAAATGCTGAATGTATAAAAAATGAAAGAAATTTGACTTCTTGATTTAATGCCTTGAAATTGGGCTTGTCTCTTTGAAAACTCCTGCTCTTTCTGACACTCCTCTGTTGACCCTTTAACAATGTTTTTACCAGCGTCTCACAGAGAAGCAGCTCATACAATGAGCTTAGAAGAGGTGCACTTGCAAGCTCCACGCAGAAAGAGCCCAGGCTGGAATCAGACTGGGATAAGACTTTCTTCCTGCAAGGCAACAGTGCAACACTGCAGCCTCTGTGTTTTTATGTTATTGTAAAATATGAAAAACCAAATTTTCTCATTAAGGTCACACATTGCTAGCAGCAAATCTTTAGAAACTTTTCAAATGCTTTGCGGGAGCCATAATGTAACCTGGTACTGAATAAATAAACTTAGCTGAATTAAAACAACATTTTTTCAAAAGTGTTATGAATGAATTACAGTTGCAAAGCATTTGGAACATGCAAAAATGCAGCCTAGTCAACATTGTAAATTTACATGGGAAGCTTTTCTTTTAGCAACTAGAAAAAAGCCATGAAAAAAGAAAACCTGATTGAAGAAGTTTGAAAATTAGGAGCACTAGATGTATCAGCATGTCCCTCTGGAGAGAGTCTTCTTTTATGAAGAATCTAAGCAGGACTTTATAAAGCTGTGGACGTCAAGTGACGAGTACTACAGCGCACATTAAAACACTGAAGCAGTGACATTTATGAAAAAGACTCATACTGTTCATGCAACTCAAACACAACAAAAAGAATGATATTCTGAAATATATTCTTTCAAATGCTGTGAAATGTTATGGACAAAATGTATTTGGGATGCCATTAAAGTTACACGGTGAAAAATAAACAGTAATATTTTGAAAAATGGGGATAATTTGTCAAAGTATTTTCACCATGTTATTCATTCATTAATAGATGTCACAGTTTCAAACTAAATATTTAGTTAGCAAGCTAAATATTTTTGCTTCAAAGTAAATATTCATAGTTAAGCTAAATTTTCAGCTACAAACTAAATACTTAGTTCAGCTATTGAGCCTTTGCACATGACGTCACACTCTTCATGACACAGCTCACTCTGCCATAACAGGCGTCAAAACAACTCCTTTAAAACCTGTCAAAAAACAGACTGGCAGGCCTCCGTGTGGATTTGCTTTTTACAAGTTAAGAAGATTAACGTTCATATAGTAGTAATATATAAGTAAGTATGTATATATAAGTAAGTATGATTAGAAAGATATCAAATATTGCACTATGGAAAAGGAACGTATCTAACAATTAGTAATACCCACCATCATGTAGCCATGTAACATGTATGTGAAAAACCGGTTAGCATCTCGTCTTTTATACATTTTTAAGTCTCTGGTGTAAGGAGAAACGCTGTCTGTGAACCCCAACCAGGTATGCTATGTTAGACAAATTGACAAAAACAACTTGGGAAAACAATTTCAGTCACTCTGTTCAATACTCCCGTCCCTCACTTCCGATGTCAGTCATGGCTCCTCTAATGATTAGTTGCAAAGAGTTCATATGTTTTGTTAGAAGCTAACCATATAGTTAGCAAGCCAAATATTTAGGTCTGAGCTGCACTTAGGTCAGACCTAAATATTCACATCCAATAAGCGGAGGTGGACTTCCAAAATAAAAGCTGGATCTTCCAAACCTCTTTATACTCCTCCAAAGTTATTGTCTGTGGAATGTTCTAATCTCTTTCACAACACTGAATAAAAATTTTTTTCCAGCCATTCAGAACAAACACACACACACACACATGCACACGAACACACACAATTGTAAATGCCTTGGCTGGTGTTCAAGTACAAGGTTCAATGTGAAGGATTTTCTGAATTCCTGTGAAACCTTAGCAGTGGCCGACTGACTGGAATGACTAACCACTTTCTGAGTCACCTTTCAGGAAGTAGGATAGATTCCACAACATTGGGCCACAGTGTACCCCAACTTCATGAGCTATCTATTTCAAATGTAACAATGACAAAAGAAGACAAAAAGCTGAGAAATATACAGACTGCAGCCAAGAGACACCCAGGCAAAGAAGAAAATACAGCTCAGTGCAGCTATGAGACTTCAACAGAAAACACAGATACAAGAAAATCATAACAAGGTCAGTTTAAATGTTATCAGTGTTGAGGCTGGAAGTATCGAGCCTTGGTCCCTCCCTTCTATTCAAACAACCCTGACAAAGATTACAGAGCTTGATTGAGAGCTACAACAGTGTCACCTGACCTCACTCTATGGGTATTACTTTACACAACAGGTTCATTCTCTGGTCAGGCTACCCAGGTAAAGCTCTATAAAAATCCCACACAAAAAATATTCCAATCCCTAAAGATAGAAAATGAGATTTTTTTTTTTTTGTTTGGTTTATTTTTGTCCCCCTTTTCACATAACAAAGACAATAAACAAAAGACAAGCACAGAGATTATGATGTTCATAAATAAATAATGAAAAGTCTGCTCAAAACAAGCACCAGAGAGTAGAGAAGCAGTGACCAATACTAAAAGTAACTGGAAGGCAAGAATTTCTTTTTATCTTGGTAATTAATTTAATTTTTGATTTAGTGCTTCTGTTTGTTTTGCATGCCTTCAATTTTTCACCACCACACAGGTTGTTGCTGGTGGGAAATATTCTCACTGATTGAGACAGTGATAGGGGTATCCTTCATATGTGTTGTGATCTGTCTGTGCTACTCTGTCTAGACACGTACCCCTCAGCTTTTCTCATAAATTAGCCTCAGTTTTAATCGCCGACTGAGTTTATGTTTTGGCACAGACCACACACTTGCTGAAAGTATGCCTATATTAGAAGCTTCGTGTCTGGTTTTGTCTCATGGATTTCTCCAAATCTGCTAGACCGAGACATATTTGAATAGTGTTTGAGGAGTTAATTACGAGACTCAACCACTGAAACTCCCATAAAGCTATTTTTATTCATTGAAGTGAATTTCTAGCCCCAGAGCCATCAGAAATGGCTCCTGGATCAGTATTGTTAGTTTATTCTAAAAATAGAGATTGTGGTTCTCTGCTTGTTTAGCATATTTCTTCTGTTGTGATCACATTGCTGTCAGATCATGAAGGAAGAGAAAAATGGTAAATGGATAAATACACAGCCTGACCAGAAAAAAAGTGCCAAATGAATTTAACTGAGCAACTAGGTAGGAGCTTTTTATCGAGTAGATACTGCATAGGCAGTTGTCTTCCAGCTGGTGCAATGAGAAGCACAACCATGTGGAAGAACATGGTTGTGCTAGAATCATTTCCACATACAATGTGAAGGGTACTCAAGAGCAGTGTTGTATACAGTACTGAAATCTCATAGTCAAGTAAAAGTATAGTTACCTCTCCAAAATATGACTTTGGTAAAAGTCCAAGTCACTGACTGAAATGTTACTTGAGTTAAAGTCTTAAAGTATCAGAATTTTCTTGTACTTAAGTATGGAAAGTACTGTAAAAATGTATGTACTCAAGTAATGTAATGAAAAGTATAAGTAAAAAGTACCTGTGAAATGTTGTCTGTGGAGCCTCACATCAATAGTTCATCGATCTGAACAACAATATCCCTCCGTGCTGAGGCATCTTCTGTTGTTTTAATTGAGCAAAGTAGGAGGGACTACCGCTCCAAGATGGCCGCCCTATTTCCTGCGCCGGAGCAGCCAATGAGAGGTCTNACCGCTCCAAGATGGCCGCCTATTTCCTGCGCCGGAGCAGCCAATGAGAGGTCTGCTCTTATATTATATTATATTATGTCTATGGGTGTTTCCTATTGGTGGTGATGAACAAGCCCAGGCAAGAAGGCTACCGACTTTGTTCCAGTCAATCAGTAGGTGGGTAAAAACACGAGCGTTTCTCTCGTTTTTTTGTAATGAGTAACTAAACCACACATTGAAAATGTATCGGAGTTAAAGTACAAAATTAAGTTCGAAAATATAGTAAAGTAAAAGTGAAAGTTATCAAAAAATTTTGTACTCGAGGAAAGTATGAAGTACTCCAAAATATACTTAAGTAGTGAAGTATTTTTACTTCGTTACTATACAACACTGCTCAAGAGGTTGGGACTAAACTGTTGTAGTTATAAGAAAACCACTAGATACTGAAGGTAATTGAAACATAAAGGCTGGACTTTAAAGCAATGGAAGAAGGTCTGATGAGTCCAGATTGACCCTCTTCTAGATTGATGGTCACATTGCGATAAGAAGAGAGGCAGATAAAGTGGTGCAGCCATTGTGCTTAGTGTCTACTACCACTAGGAATGAGCAACCCACTGTGATCTGGGGTTGCTGCAGCTGGTCAGGTCCAGGTTCAGCACCATTATGACGTCAGCTGATTATCTGAACATTCTGAATGAGAAGGTTAGTCCATCAATGGATTTTTCTACCCTGATGGGACTTGGACATTCCAAAATGACAGTGCCAAGCTATATCGAGCTTAAATTGTGGATCAGTCACTATAAAATCCAGAGATATATTGAGAATCTTTGGGTTGTTCTGGAGATGACTGTGCAGTTTAAAGGGGTTTTCCCCCTATAATTTCTTTTCTAAATGGTCTAAAATACATAAAGACTTTTTCTACCTAACTTTTCATACTGGGCAAAAATATTTGGAGGTCAAAAAGAACTCCAAGTAGTTGTTTAATTGTAGTTTGTCTCCAGCAGTGTGCTTGAGACCATCTGGTCTGTCAGAGTAACACGTGCATATCCACCCAGGAAAAGTCACACATAAATACCCCCTAAGGCATAAGCCTCATGTGTACAGCAATAATGCAAGAACGGTGGAAAAAGTCACTCATCAGAGGCTCAATTCCAGGTGTCAGAGGGCTGGACACAACTTCTGGTTCTTTAGCTATCTTTAGCTACTCACAGAGCAAAGATTGTTTCAGGTATCTACACCAATGTTCTTTGAACTAAAGTCCAACTGTATTGGACTTTACCAGTATAAGTGTCATTAAAGTTCATTGCTTCTATCCCTTCACAAATGCAGCCTTCTTCTATCTAGTTAAAGTTTAATGTAAAAGCTGGAAAAAAAGACAAGCGTGTCCGTCAATAATGGGGTAAATGTAGCAAGTTTTACCTTTCACGTGTCTTCATCTTGGGGGGGGGGGACGGGGGGAGAAGGGGAAAGGGAGGGAATTGACCATGTGGTATTTGTTTGATCATCTAACAATGACAGTGGCGCAGTGCAGGTAGTTTGGCTGCTCTTCACAGTGTCAAAAGGATGGATAGATTAATATATATAACATATGTATATATTGATTGTCGTTCATAGCAGCAACATTAATATCAGACGTCAGTAATGACCCAAATTTTCATATTGACGAATCCCTAATCAGCATATCTTATCTTTACACTGGACATAACATCTGAATAGAAAATCCCAACACAGTGGCACAAGTGTCACAATACGCAGTCACAAAAAGTTAAGAGCAAACCTAAAATATTGACAAACATTTATGAATGTAACTCACCCAGCACCAGAAGGCTCAAATGAATCATTTTGATGGGCATCTTAATGGCCAAGTGGATGGACATCTGACTGTCTCTTTATCTGAAAAACAGAGAAGTAAAGCAATAAAATAAGTAATAAAATAAGTAAATAATTTTTTTAAAAAAGGATAAAGCAAGTGAAAGAATTTTTTATGGTTTTGTTTTTTTATTCAGTTGCTGAAACCAACGTTCATGTTATGAGATAACCTGAATGTATAACAAAATGTAAAAAGTGAAGAGATGATCCATATATTATCCATGGCGCTCATCCATTTAGGGGCATGAAGGGCTAATGCCACTTTCCAGCAGACATTGGGTGAGTTGTCATTGGTACTGCCTGGACAGAAAGCTACTCCATCACACAGTAACACCGAGATGCACAAGAAAAATAACCATTCATTCATAAGGACTATTTAGAGAGACCAATTAACTTTAGGAAGAAGGTAGAGTGCTCATAAAAAATCCACCTCTCCCACAAACTCCTCCAAAAATCACCAAATATAAAAAATGAACACCCAACACCTTGAAATTGGGTCTCTGTCTCTCTAAAAACTCCCGCTCTTTCTGAAACTCCGCTTTCATCACAACATGGCTCCTGTATAAGACCTTTAACAACATATTATAAGTGTCACACTGAGATGTAGTTTGTATGATGAGATATGCAGATGCGCGGTTCCAGCTGCTAATTGCTGCTGGCTAGTCTGAAGGAGCTGAGTGGGTGAGGGGAGCTCTGTGAGGCAGAAGATTTGAAATTGCAGCTCTGAGCTGCATCCCCAAAAAGAGGAGGAGATGCATCTTTGGTCCTTCAAGCCGTTTTGCACAGCTGAATGGTTGCCATGGAGACTAAAAGATTTCTCAAATATGAATGAAGGGAACAACGCAACATTCCATGTATGATTTTGATGAGGGAATGACATTGTAGCATGATGTAAAGCCCAACAAAGTCTATTTAACATATTACTGCACCTTTACACTCATTTTAACTTAATTAAATTGATCTCGAGCAACAGCAAATTACAATGTATTTGATATTAGCCTTATGTCTAAAATACAGTAATTACTTTACAGGGTGTTTTATGAAGCTTAAACTTTCCTGATTGTGAAACAAAGAAGAACACTCTTTAATTAGCATGACCCTGTTGTAAACTCTGCCTCCCCTCCTGCTAAACACACTGTGAGTGAACCGTATCAGGATCAAAGAATGACAGAACCTGTCTGTGATAATAGGCACCAGGGGCTCCAGAGCCATAATCCCATTATGATATCTCCATGTTTCTATAATTCCTTTAATTAAACAGCAGAGATTATTCAAGAAATACCATTTGATATAACTGCACAAGCCAGCAACTAAGAAACTGAAGTAAAAAAAGCAACAAAAAAAAAAACAGTTGCTCTGTGAATGCACTATTGTTAAATTTTAACAGCTACACTGTTAAAACGTCACAGATTAGCTCCACGTGACGTAAAGGAGTGGCTACAGCACCAGGTCATGTTTTAACCCTGAACTCACAGCATCAAGCTGCAAAAAAGTCAGGAACATGGAAGGTTCAGCAGATCTCCGTATAGACATCAGCAACGAGTGAGACCATACTCACATGGCGCCGGGTCACCCCACTCTGCCCTGCGTGGTCAGGAGCTCTCCCTGTGTGTCTGCAGCCCACCGTCTCTTCAGACTACGGTCTACCAGTGCACGTGTGCAGGTCCTGGAACCCGGCATGCGTGCATGCATTTACGCGTGCATGAACATGCGCCCCAGAATGTGTAAAACAAACTTCAGAGCATAACTGGTGGCAGCAATGTAAAAACAGAGGGAATGCCGCTGGCCAATGGGAGCACAGGGTACCGGACGGGGACCCCCTTCATTCGTCTCCTCCCAAAACGAACCCCTCTCCACCAAACCCACCTCCCCCCGGCTCATCACTGGGGCACAGGCGGTGAATGGGCGGCTATTCTTATTCTAATTTCTCTGTCAGTCTCTGGGCCACTGCCTGAGAGGGGAACGGTCTCCAGGCCTTTGGAATGCACCACCCTTTTCTTCTGGACACTCAGGGAGAGCAAGGCAGAGGAGGCTTGAGGAAAAACAGAGAGGAAGTTAAAGGAAGAGGGGAACAGAGAATAAAAGGAGGAGGGGAAACTAAAAGCAAAACTAGAATTAGAGAAGATAAAAAAAAGAGTTACACTTCTGAGGGCAAGGAAGGTGAGCCTCAGCCACAGTCTCAAGTCTTTTGGAGCTTCCAGCAGGTTTTACATTTGGCTCCATCCATTGTCCTATTTACAACTCTGACCAGGTTCCAACAAGAAAAGAATTTCCTCGACATGATGCTGCCAACATCATGAATCATTGCAGGAATGGTATGTTCATGTTGATATACAGTTTAACTTTAATTAGTGTTTGGGTAGCATTTTGTATGTTCGGTGCCAAAAATCATCCGTAAAATTGTTCATACCTAATGCAGGTTTAGATTTCAAATGTTTTTATTCAACTGTTTCTAATAGGAAATATAAGAAATAATATAAATTAGGTAATAAATGCAGTTGAAACCAAATATTAATGTACCAAAAAGACACATACACATTTTTTTCACTGACTGAAGTTGTATTAGGTCAAACCTCTGTAGTTATAGGTCAGTTAGAATTACCTAAATTATTTCAATTTGCTACATGTCAGAAAACTTCCCAAGAGCAATTTTTTAGAGATTTTTTGTAACTTTCCTTGAATTTAAAGATTTACATATTTGGTGAGCATTAAGGATAATGGTCTTTTAAACTGTATGCCTTGGGTCAAACCTTCTTGGTTCTCTGCCATAAACCTTTGATAGGTTAATCTGGTTAATTACAGTTAACTGGAAGAAAACCTGTACAGCTGATGGAGCTGTGCATCAGCAAACACCGGATACAGACGTGTGTTTGCTGGATAGTCTGAAGGAGCTGAGTGGGGGAGACATGGGGAAGGGCTGCTTCCCCATGTCAGACGGAACAGACTGACCTCTTCTGTCCTGGGTGAACAGAACAGGTCCACCCAGGTGTTTGTCACAGCTGAACAGTTTCCATGGGAGATTACAGGATTTCTCAAGTATGCATAAAATAATCAAGGCAACACTCCTGGTATGTTTTTTATAACATGATGTAAGGCTCAAAAAAGTTGATTTTACATAATACTGCCCCTTTAGCAGATTGCTAACAGGTAGTTTTATCTATACATTCTGCCCCAACCGGCCCTTTGAAGACATTCGTGATCTAGATTTGGCCCGAGATAAAAGTGAGTTTGACACCCGTATCATATAGGCTGAAATGCCTCCTTGCCATTACCTTAATCTTTAGCCCCATCCAAAGTCTTTATCAGTTAACTGAGGGAAAATATATACAGTTGAAACTTAAAGTATGTGAGTTTATGGAACAGCTGGCTGAATTCACGAGTCAAATGATTTTTGCTTAATTGTTCTTTGTCGCCGATATGTGGCCAAGCCTCTTTCAACTGCTATTAAAGCTCCATTCACTTTCCTCAAAACAAAGTTAACCTGAACACCCAGTCTGAAATCAAGGTCAGCTCTTCAGAAATGTCAGGAAGCCAGTTAGATAGTTGCTGCCTCAAGCTATACAAAACAGAATAAAGACTAAGCACTCAAAAAATACATCACTTATTGTTTTCAACAGTTAGACTGTTTTTTTTAGCAAACGCTTTTAACAATTACAAAAAGTTGCTGCAGATCATGTGAGCTGTCTGGTAAACACCAAATCTGTTGAGGGCAGCTGTGTGACCTTGGTTAGATTAACTGATTGGACTGGTGCATGTTGGTGGACGTGTGCTTAGTGTATTGCAATATGTGTTGCTGCGATGCATCATGTTGTGGGTTATACAAGTGTGCGATTAAGCAGAGAACTGGTGAAAAAAAATGACAGGCGAGAACAAAGCAGCACATTCTGCTCTGTAGCGATGTGACCTTTGACATCGATTAAAGTGGGACATGGAGGCTCAATGTGTCACTGAGCAAACAGAGGAGGAGAGAGAAGCTGTCTACACAAGCTCTGCACATTAGCAGTGGAATTATCTCACTGTAGTGAAGTTTTATGTTTCAACAATATATCAGGTGACCTCAAAGGTAGTGTCAGGCCTTATTCAAAGACACTGCAGTAACAAATCTTAGCAGTTTTTAGTTGAGGGTTAAGCTGTATCCATCCATTCATGATTTACACAAGTTATACCTGCAGGATTGCGGAGGGGCCGCTGCCCAACTACAGCGGTCAATGAGTGAGAAGTGAACCCCCAGTAGGGCAGGAGAAGCGGCTCTGTCTTCTATCGATGTTATTTGCGGATGTCGATTTTGCGTCAGATTTACATGCAAATACAAAGATTAAAGTTCTGGACTTTGTATATTTAAAAAAAAAATTAAAAAAATAAAGCAAATAAGTACACAAATGTAATGCCTTAATATCTATGTAAGTAGCTGATCAAAAGTAACTTGTTGAAGTCCCAGCCCAACATTTAAAGAGCAGTATTATATAAAATTGACTTTTTTGATCTTAGTTATAATGTTATTGCTTTAGCAAAATCATACCTGCAGTGTTGCCTTGATTCTTTTATGTGTGCTTAAGAAAACCTTTAATCTCCATGGCAACCTTTCAGCTGTGGAAAACACCTTGGTGGATTGATCGCAGCCTTCTTCAAACCTGCAGTTTCTGAGCTTCAGAGTTTCTGCCTTACAGAGCAGCCACTCCCCTCCGCAACTCCCCCCTTCAGCTCTTTCAGACTAGCCAGCAGCAATTAGCAGAACGGAACATCTGCTGAGTTTATTGTACAAGCTACTTTTCAATTAAATTCTTGTGGAAGGGTAAATAGAACAGCCATGTGATGACTTCCTGAATGCAGAGTGCCAAAAAGAGCAGAAGTTTCTAAAAGAAACAGAGACCCAATTTCAAGGCATTAATTACTTACTTTAATTTATTTTAAGTCATATTTGATATACACAGCATTTTTATAACCAATCAAGGTGACATAGTTTCTTGATCCATCCATCCATCCATCCATTTTCTTGCACCCTTTTCCCTTGGTGGGGTCGGGAGGTGCTGGTGCCTATCTCCAGCTGGCGTTCCGGGCGAGAGGCATGGTACGCCCTGGACAGGTCACCAGTCTGTCGCAGGGCAACACAGAGACACACAGGACAAACAACCATGCACACATACACACTCACACCTATGGACAATTTGGAGAGACCAATTAACCTAACAGTCATGTTTTTGGGCTGTGGGAGGAAACCGGAGTACCCGGAGAAAACCCACGCATGCACAGGGAGAACATGCAAACTCCATGCAGAAAGGCCGGGGCCGGGAATCGAACCCAGAACCTTCTTGTTGCAAGGCAACAGCTCTACCAACTGCGCCACTGTGCAGCCTTGGCTAGTTTCTTGATTGTGCAATAAAATGATACTATGTACCTGGAAAATGCACAACGCTGCCCCTTTAACACATCGGTCAAAAAATGCATCACAAAGAGGAAAAAGACATGAACAAGTCACACCTAAATACAAGTGGCAGATATATGAAAAAAAAGAACGACAAGCCATTCTTCTTAACAGTTTGTTTTAAATCATGTCACAACCATGCACAAAATGTGTTACCTTGAAAAGCAACTCAGCTGCTTCTGTACAGAACTAATGACCTTACTGACTGAACTCCAGTTATTATTCCGAACACTCCCCGTTACATAAATAAGTCATTTATTCAAAATCAGCAGCATGCATGTAATAACCTTTTACAACGCCTACAGCGTAATATCTGCAAAGTAAGAATACAACTTCTAGACATAAAAAATTACAAGAGCACCAGGTTTCATTCTGGGAACTTGAGCAAGTACATCAATCACACCAAGATAGAGCAAAAACCAGTTGAAGGTTCAATGCCATAGTGGTGGCATCTGCAGACACATCTGCAGTGGGCTCAGACAAAGCAAGCTAATCTCAAGACTCTAGTCCAAACAAACCACAGGCACCACATCCATGAACAGCATAACCCAAAAAGGCTGGCTCTGTGTGCGTCTCTCTCTCTCTCTCAGCTTGTCTGCAAAATTAGCAGATGAATGTCCTGAAAATACTGTGCAACTTCAGAATCTGTCAAGGTATGGTAAAACAAGGCTGGGCAGGAAGTGGGATCAGATCCTGCAGATGAGATCATACTGGAAGTTTGCTCCATTTTTTACAAGGAGATGACTCACTTCCCTGGAAAACTTTAGATTTTAAGTCTGTGTGTTAATTATCCACAATTAACACACAGACATTGGTATTTCCAGTTGTTAACTGAATTATTTTGATAATGGTAAAATCTGCTTAAAAAGGCCAACTCTGATCATTTTGTCTTATTTATTTAAAGGGGCAGCACATAGTACCAGTCTGTAGCACAATCAAGTAACTATGTTAGCTTCAGTTGTGATAAAAATTTTATAAATATCAAATATAACGTTAAAGAATCTGGACTTCTAAATTTAACAACGTGAAACTGGGACTCTGTCTCTTTAACAAAAACATCCTGCTCTTTCTGAAGTTCTGCCTTCAGGATGTCATCACAACATGGCTCCTCTATTAACCCTTTAACAGCATTTTTATCAGAGTTTCACTGAGAAGTATAATGAGCTCAGCAGTGGTGTAGTTTCACCAGGTATTTGCTAATTGCTTCTGGCTAGTCTGAAGGAACTGAGTTGGAGAGTTGTGGGTGAGGGCTGCTCTGTGAGGTTGTTGCTTGGAAGCTTGAAAACTGCAGCTCTCAGAAGCTGTGCCTCGAAGGTGGCACTCAGTTGACCCACTTATTTTGTACAGGTGAATGGTTGCCATGGAGATTAAAAGATTTCTCAAACTTGCATGAAAGAATCAAGGCAACACTCCCGGTATGTTTTTGATGAGGGAGTAACGCCATAACATGATGTAAAGCTCAAAAATCCATTTTACAAAGTCCTTTAACAGTAAATTCTGGTATGCAGTCTCAGATACTGTGTGATGTCATCTCCGATTTTAATATTTCTTTATATTAGGCGCAATCAAATATTTAGAAGGCTGTTAATTACTGTAAGCTAAAATCTCAATCAGCTTAAATACAATTCATCAGGTCAAAGTTTTGTAGAAATCAGATGTCTAAAATCGGACATTAAGCTTCAATTGGTGTATCTCTAATTGATGTTAACCAGAGACGTGATAACAGACAAGTGCATCAGATGTGTTTATCCATAACTATTATTGAATTGATGATCGAGACATTTAGAGAAATACATGTTACAACATGCTGTCCAACTGCTTTCACTGTCCATTAAAAAAACAACAAGAAAAATGAAACTGAATGATGAACATAAGAGCTGGCATTCACTGAGGACAATCACGTGAAGCAAACTTGGGGTTTCTAAGCAACAAATTGTCATCTGAAGGTAAACAATAATATGAAGAAAACACAGCCATCCATCTTCTGGGCTGAAGGGTTTTTACCCATCTCCACAACATCACAACTAAGGAAAACCAAGAAATTTCTCTTTCAAGCTACCATTAATCCATAGTTACAAATGTAACTATTTTCTGTCAAACAATATTTGAATGCAATTACACACTACTTACGGACAAAGATACTTGAGGCTTAAAGAAAGGTCTAAACACTGTCTCTGCCACGTTGCAGGCCAAAAACACTGGACAGACTGAATTTTAACAAAAACAAAACTTAACTTACATCCTGCCACAAGCAGTGGTAAAACAACAGAAAATGAATACAGACTTCTCTGAGAAATCTTTTAAGTATCACAATACAAAGACCATGAGTCATTTCTCCTGCTTGTGCTAAGCTAACGTGCTTGCTTTGGTTGTATTTAACCAGAATGCTCTGCACTTGCTGCTTTTGGAGCGGTCTCTGTCCGCTTGTCATTCACATGTGCATTCAAACCGCATCAAAATTCACATCAACCCAACGGAGACCTAGGATCGTAGGCGGACTAGAGTTCTGTTCTTTGGTCCACATCAGAGTTTGATTTCACATTCACACAAACTCCAAACAAACCAAATCTTCTACAAGCTTCTTGAACAGGTCTGGTGTGAATGCACCTAAGTCAAAAGTCACAGGAAGTTTTCTGCCCAAAACACTATGATTTTAAAAAGACAGCAAAAACAAACAACAAACAAGCAGAAAAAAAACATAGCAAATAAAAAAGTGTTTTGCACCAAATATTTTCAAGTCAAGATCTTTTATATATATATTTCATCCCAAAAAAAATATATGTCTGTCTGCATCATCTCCATTTGTTGGAGGCATAAATTTGTTCTTGAACTGTGATTGTGGGGCACATAAAATTATTCCAACGGTCACATATTGGCCCCCAGGTCACACTTTGAACTCTCCTAGTTTAAGATGACATCTTTCAATGCAGAAGAGAGACATCTTCAAATCAAGTTCACCGGCTGGATAAAGGAGATCCTCAACTTATCTGAGGGAGAGCCCAGCCACCTTAAAGACTAAATTTGTCTCAGAATTTTTGGAAACCTTTGTCCAAAATGAAGCCATTTTGGATAAAGATGGGCTAGTGAAGTGAGTGAGTTTTGCCATGTTACTATTACAGAAAAAACAACTGAAAGAAACAAAAAAGGAGAAAATAAAAAGGGCATCGACCACCCAAACACAGCGCATTTAGATACATGTTTCAGTTTAGACAAAGTGCCGACAAGGAAAAAGATTTCCTTCAAACATCTTCCTAATCCTCTGCACACATCGGTGGATCACTTCCTCGGAGCCAAAGGAAATCCCATAATTCTGTTTGGATGGTTGCTTAATGTCTGCTGGCATCATATAGCCTAGAAGGGCTGTGTAAGAGAATTTAAAGATTTCAGAGGGAGTTTAGTCTCTCACTGAGCTGTGCACAGCCATTTCCCTTGGAACTTCAAAGAAAGAAAACCAACATCTCCTTCCACTACCTCACGCCCACAAGACTTACTCTATGCACACAGAAGAACTTTTACAGATTAACATACGGTATTGAGGAGAGATGTTCTGAAAGGAGGAGGAGAATTTAGTGATAGGTTATAGACAAGATCACCACCAAGAAATTCTTAGTTATAATGCATTCTCTTTGTATGAAACCAATCACTTCAATAAACCTCCTCCTCTGCTACGCTACAGCTTTTTCCTAATTGCACAGCCTGTCATAAATGCTAGGCTAGTTAGCATAGCCACAGTGGACAAGTGGTTTTCCTGTAACAGCAAGTTGTTTGTCCGCCAGTAGCATATTTAGCAGCATGTACTTGAGGTTGACTTTACAGCACTAAGACCTAAGAAATTCTGGATCTCATGGGACAAGGGGCTGGTTTTTACCAGACTAATGTGAAATAAACACAATTAAATATCACAATGCCAAAGAAGAAAAAGAGCAACAATATGAGAAAAGCAGCTATTACTGCCCATAACTCTGGGAGGTTTTGAAAAGCCATTTATAAACCATTTAAAAACAATCAAATTCCAAGACTTGTCTGGCATGAATTATGTTCGTTTCACCCAAATGAACCACAAGACTTCTGGAACAATGCCTTTTGAACAGATGGTGTGGCCAAAATGAACAGCAGAAAATCCATCATATGAGCTCAAACACTTTAAACCTATTGCCCAGTAGGGTGGTGGAGGGATGGTGATTTGGGACTGTTTAGCATCGACATGACATGGGCACATTTCAGTCATTGAATCGACAATAAGCTCCTTTGTATACCAACGTATTCTAGAGGCAAATGTGCGGCCATTTTCTCTACAAGCAAAGCTCAGCCAAACAGACTGGGATACTGAGTTTGGATCTCAACAGAGCTGTGCAGTAGTAAATGAAAACATTTGAGAAACTATTTTTATTTATGAAACTTCCTTAGCTTTCATTATGTAAAAAAACATAAGGAAATATAGTCAAAACCCACCCAACTGGTGGTCTACATATATTAAAAGCAGCCAGTCTAAAACATTTTCTGCTCATCTCCTGCACATGAGCAGTTGAACTGCTTCTCAACCTTGGAGTTGATCGGAGCAGTAGGGTCACAAACCAGGTTCCTGAGCTGATTAAAGCCACACTAAGCCCTGCACAGCCACACAAACACACCTCACTACCCAGAGAAGTTGGTGAAATGAATGAATAGTTGCAAGGTACAATATAACATTCTGTTAAAATACATGATATTTTCATTAAAAGGAGAATTTAAAATATACACTAGTTGTATAGATAATTACAGATAATGATATGAGAAACAGTGACTTGAAATAACTTTAAGACAGCAAATAGCTGCTGTTTTATATAGGAGGAATCTGTTTCAGCAACGTGAATCCATCTAGAGAGGCACAACCAAACACCAACACTTTGGTTTTTTAGTAACTCATTCAAGAAGAATATATTCCTAGAATTAGACTGTACAACTGCTTTTTGATGGCTTATGAAAGAACTTTTTATTTCTTGTGGCAATGTTGAGGAGTTTCTCTGCTGATAAGGTGAGCAGAAGATGTTTGATGTTGCTGTAGCTGCAGATAAACCAGCTGCTGCTGCAAACACAGCAACGGGAAAGACAATTCAAGGCTTCATACACCTGAACAAATGAAGAACTATCTTGCTACATATTATAATGAAAAAAAGTCCTGATATATTTGATTTCTAGAGGTGGATGAAACATAATATTGCATTTTGTAGAACAAGCGGAGACTTGATATAAGCTGTGTTTGAGGAAATGAAAGCATTCCTGATGTCTTTTTGGGCAACGTTTTCACAAACTATGATTTAAACAATCAGGCTTTACTTTGTCCTTAAAAGACAGATGACTTTACAGCAAAATAAACATTTATTGTAAATAGTTTTTTTTTAGTAAATTGATGACGAAGATGGTTTAATAGCTGATGCATTGAATGGGCAGGTTGTGGAGAATACTGAACCGAGGTGGGTGTCAGGTATTCTTTCACAGGTTTGTTGTGTTTGGTACCATGTTCTTTGCTTTTGATGATAATGGATCTAATGGTACTTTGGCAGAGATTTAGTTCTTTTTTTCACAACTGAACCTTGATTCTGAACAACTCCTTGGTGTTTGTAGTGTTGGTTAGTGGTGGTGTTCCAGCCTCTGGAGCCTATCTACTGACAGTCTGTGCACTAGTGGACTTCATTTCACCAAAAATGTGACTTCTGAAGGTTGCACCAGAACTTTTTACAAGCTTCATTCCTGAACACATGCCAATTTTCAGCTTTTACTTAAAAAAAAGTTTCTACATAAATTGGCTTTCATGATTTTAATTCACCTAAGATGCTAGAATATGTTGTGCAAATTCATCAAAAACACATTTAAATACAACCTGTGACTTAGCAAAAGACAAAAGAGAGGTGAATACTTTCTGTAACTATTACTCAAAATGCTTAGAAAGGTGTGAAACAGAAAAATACAGCATACTTTATGATAATGAGCTATATCTCTCCTTGTTGAGATTATTCTATTAGTATGTACCACCTGTTGTCTTGCAGGATTTCACCCAGTGAGATAAAACCTACCTTTGCACAATCAATGCATCGCCACAAAAACACTCCAAATAAAATTCTCAGACTATGTGCTTTAATTTTATGTCTGTACTTGGGAGTTTTATTGTATTTGGTTATGATCAAAAAGCTCAAAACATCCAGAGGTGTAAATACTTTAACCCCACCAGGAATGCAACTGGTGTCTCTTCATGAAGGCCCACAGTAAGAAGAGCAGATTCATCCTGCTCTTCCCAGCGGACTGTTCATGTTTTGTGTGTGTTGTGTTTCCTGGATATCACACAGTAACAAACAATCTGACTGATAGAAAACTAAAAGTAAAACCAGAAAACTCACCTGTTCTGCTGTGTGTTGGACCCCTCTGCATCAGACAGCTGCACAAAAACACACACACAGTCAAACTTTCTTTCTTTGGGTTTTCTGTCTCTTACGCACACAGAAACTCACTCTGTTCCACACACTCCTACATGCCCCGTCCCGCCGCGGCAGCACGCCAGTGTGAGCTCAGTCTCCGGTTCCGATGAGGAGGGCAAGGTAGAGGGCTGGGAGGAGGGCCGGGCCCCGGCTGCAGGAGGAGGGCCGGGCCCCGGCTGCAGGAGGAGGGCCGGGCCCCGGCTGCAGGAGGAGGGCCGGGCCCGGGCTGCAGGAGGAGGGCCCATCGGTTCGTCAGGTAGGCGCCACCCACGATCATGTCGAGTCCACTGACCTCAATCATTTGCAGAAATTCGTCAGGGCTCAACCAGAACTAGTCCCTATGCAGAGTACGGAAATGTTTTTTTCATCTTTTGAACTTGAACTTGAGAGTAAAAAGATCAGAAAGCATTCACACAAAGAGTTTTGAAGATGACCTTTCACATGGAAATAGAAGGGAATATTTTTATTCACCCATATATCTCAGTGGGGACGGGATTGATAACCCATCCACCCATCCATCCATTTTCTTTACACCCTTGTCCCTTACTGGGGTCGGGAGATGCTGGTGCCGATCTCCAGCTGAGGTGAGAGGCGGGATTAATAATCACTACTGCTAAATAACTTCTCCTCCTGCTGGGGACTCCGGAGCTGATGCCGCCCCTTGTGGTGGTCTATGGATATAACAACTTCACTACAAACTTTTCAGCCCTGAATAATGGCTGAATGATTTTTGAATGATTTTTTATTCAGTCACGAAGTTCGTTTCTAATAAGAATGAATCTGAAACAATGATTTTTTTTTTATAATAGTAAAAAATATGGTAATGTGAGGGATTTACCCCATCCCTAACAGGGGCTGTTTTCTGTGTATTTTATATTCTGGTTTGTTTGGGTTGTTTGATTTGTTTACTGCCCTGCGACAGACTGGCGACCTGTCCAGGGCGTACCCTGCCTCTCGCCCGGAACGTCAGCTGGAGATAGGCACCAGCAACTCCCGACCCCATTAAGGGACAAGGGTGCAAGAAAATGGATGGATGGATGGATGGATGGATGATTTGTTTACTTAATCATCTTTTCATCTCTTTGAGGTCACCAGGTCATGTATTGCCATGGAAGCGCGCCCATGAGCAGTGCTGACAAGGACCTGGTGTTTCCAATCAGCCTCATTGGGAGAATCCATTTTCTGAAAGGGAGGAGAGATGTATTTTGGATTTTGTTGGGCCCAGATTGTTTTTGTTTCTAGTTTTGCTTGAGTTAATTGTATTTGTGAAGAGATTTTTTTTTAGGAATATTGTTTGGTGCAAATGTTTATTCTTTCTCTTTGGAAATGTAATTGTCTCCACCCCTTTAATCTTTGTAGGAGCCAATCTTTTAAAAGCCAGGTGATCCAGATGAGGGAGGGATTTTTTTTCCTTCCCTCTTGTTGTGATTTGCGATGCTGTGCACTGAACTGAACCAAAGATAAAAGAAAAATACTTAGTACTCGACACCTGCTGGCTCCAGTCTGTTTTTTCTCCTGGGTCGCAAACTAACAGGTAACTTAACTTTCATTTCATTGAGGGAATCTGCTGGCGGACAGATGCAACACTTCTTGTTTTACGTTACTCTGACATGGTTTGGATTAGACAAATGAAATTTTTACACAGTAAACTTACATCTATATACATCTTAATAGCTAAAGCTGATTAAAGAAAGTAAAATGTTCACAATTTGCATCTGAATGCAAAAAAGGTCAGCTGTTTCGCATAACCCTGCACCATGTGACAAATACAATATTTTACTGTATATAAAATGAAAATGATTATTATTGTATTGCTTTTTATATTAGAATATACTATATTATTAAGGTGCTATTTATCACCTTCGATCATGACAATTATGTATTTCCCTATAATCATGGATATAGAAGAGTAAATTAATATAGACTACAAAAAGCTGTCAGCGACATAGGAAGAATGAAACAATTTGTGAGCCAGTTAACTTAGTTTTACAGTTGCCATTAAAAGACTTCTACAAATACCCATAACATTGAGCATTTGCTTTTAGATTTGATCTGATTGGGTTCGTCTTCACACATGTTCAGATTATGTTGATTGTGTGTTCACCATAATCTGAGATGTCAGTGATCACAGCATTCAGCCCTTGTTTAGGTTTAGGTTAGGAGGATGTCTCGGCTCATCACGGAGAGGATTTGCACCCAGGGAATTATCAAGAGACGACGACAGTCTCCATCACTGAGCTCATTATGTGGAGCCAGCCAGCTCAGCTGATATCCTGTTTCTCTGTCCAGCGGTCGCCTATAACATGAAAGGTTGCCTCCCTCACAAAAGGCCCCTGTGTGTTTATGTGCTTCAAAGTCTGGTGGGTTTAGTTCTTGACTTACACATGACCTCGCTGTCATTTACTTTCAAAGGTAAATAAAAGTAGTGGTGTGTTTAAAATACTCTTTTGGGAGGGGATGAGAAGAGGTTTTTCAACATTGAAAAACTTTTTCAGTCACTTAACCCATTTAACAAACACTCAAGGACCACCTATCTTGAAATTGTCCTGCAATACATTAACGTACACCTGCAAAAAGGTGTCACGCACATTGATTCTGCAAGTGTGGATTCAGTATTATATTAAAGCTGACAAATTGATCTTTATTTTTATACCCATTTTGTCAGGTTTTTTTTATAAGTCATTCGCTATTTGACAAAGTTTTGATACTTTTATGATTTACAAAAAAACTAAAAAAAAAACGGGTATGTATAGAAAGCCTATAGTTTAAGGTTTAATATCACTTTTGGCTCATTTGGTCATATGTTCGTGACGCCCGAACCGATTTCCTTGGACAATGTTTCAGCGCCTTTCAGGAGGGGCGTCCGAATTTGCATAAATAATGCGACTTTTCAAAAAACTTGTGAAAATTACTGGGAAATTTAAAGTGTTTTATTTGCTTCAACACACATAACTGGTATCGTTGGAAAGGAAAATCAATTAACTTTAACACAGCAGTGTTGCTTTTGGAAAAAAATATTCTGAAAAGGACTTTTGATGGTGGGACGTTAGGGCATTTTCTGTGATCAGCAAGCGTTCTCTCGAATTCCCCAGTGAAAGAGCATCGCTGCCGGTACCTATTAACAGGCTTCTGCAGTACTTGATGGTCATGCAATCATTTGAATCAGTTATTCTGGAATAGAGGCACATCTAAAACATGCAGAGCAGGGGGACTGAGGACCAGGGTTGAGAAACACTGGCGTAAATGATCATTTTGTAGTCTCTTCCCATGACTAATCAATTTGACTGTCTTATCTGTACATAGAGAATCTATAACTTATTATTTTGATTCACTGATATGTTAACTGACAGAATTTTGAGCTGAACTAAGAATTTTTCAAGCAAGCGAATGCTATTTTTGCTGTACCAGACTCCTTATGCAAGTCAACAAAGGTGAAACAAACATTTAAGTAAATGGTGCATTTATATGATGTTCATATTGCATCTTTCTAACTTTTGCTTTGTTTGTTTTCCAGCAGAGAGGAAACACCTGATTGACAACATGCGAGTCTCAACTTCAACCTGTGACTGGGAAGAAAGACCACAACCATCCTGAGCAAAGTCCGAACTCAGTGACTTGTTACTCTCAACCCAGAACAAGAATCCTTTTATCACCTGTTTTCTTCTACAATAGGTAGAAGTGTTCTTATGTGGGCACATGCTGTTTTTGTGTGTTTTGTTTTCAAGATGTCAGTAATACCGTGAGGAAACTGGACAGAAAATGGAATCGGTTCTTTTTTTAACTGGATTTTTAAATAATTCTTTAAGTGGATTACTAGTAATCTGTATTTTGTTTAATTTGAATTTATTTTCTTTATAAGTTCTGTATAGAAATGCTGACAAGTTACACTTCCTTGTGTTGTACTATAATTATGGTGAAATTTTGGTAAGAACAGTGACCAGTAAGAAAATCCCCAGGTTTTTGGGGATTTTTTTACAATAAAATGCCAATATATCATACAGTCTGGCCGTGTTTTTCACTTATGTAGATATTATGCCTCATTCAGTATGACC
>CAEGAF010056033.1:0-12589 GCA_903067075.1 Micropoecilia bifurca | reverse complement strand
CCAAGTTCCTGCTCTGAATAGTTTGATACCTTTTTAACCTGAACATCTGAAGGAATCACTCTAAGCCTGATGACCTGCTGAAGCAAGCAGTGAGTGAACAAGGTGACAGTTAGACGTTATGATACTTGCAGATGACAATTTTTTTCTAGGAAAGAAAATATCGATATATATCGCGATATCGATATTATTATACAGCCCTAATAAAAACATGGTGGACCGCCTCGGCCGCCAGGCGAGTTTTCTACTGTAAACCCGGATATCTACGTTGTTCCATGTCACAAATACGCTCTACTTTATCTTGTGCATAACATCTTAGTAAAATGTAGAAGGGTTTTGGTTTAAATGTGACAGAAGGCGGCGGAGTGCAGCTCCCTCTGCAGATACCTTGAACAGTCCAGTAAACAAAGAAAGTCCCGGGGCTGTCTCTGACATTGTTGAACCTGCGGTCATGACCGTCCTTCAAGATTCGCAGGAACAGGAATGTGCCCAGCCTGCAGTGAGAACACGGTTAACATCTGTTTCCATTAACTAAGGCATCATTCATTAACTCCAGAGGCCTGACTTTATACTTAGACGCTCATTAGTTCCTCATCTGACTCTCCAAGAACTCCTCCTTGCTTCATGCTAACACTGAACTGCTTTGGTTGGCGGCCTTGGTTTTGGACCGGTGCTGACTTTCTTTCTTACCTGAGCCCCCAAGCTGTCACCAAACCGGTCTGCACCTTCTGCCGCGTGTGGCTCGCTCCTCCCCAGGTCCGACTCAGGTGGGCCAGGAGTATAAATGTGCCAGAGCCTTCAAAAGGACAGACAGACAGAGCTGAATTACAGAATTTATGGTGTGTAGCTCCACTTGTCGCAGGGCAAGGCGTGTCTAATAAATCTTTTACCCAGGGCGCCGTGGACAACTGGTTCCAAAGTTCAAAGTGGAGCGGAGAGCAAGGAGAGGACGAGTAAGAAGAACCGTCAAGGTGATTCATTAGTGGGGAAAATACGTCTTACGGCTATCAACAGGTAAGCTGCAGCTTTTGGAAATGTTGAAAACTCTAAGTTGACAAATTTAGGATGGAATAAATTACTTTGAACATCTGTAACTTCCTGATTGGACTGATCCTGAACTATTTCCTCGTGAGTTTGGACAGAAGTCCATTTTATCATCAAATCAAGTCACTGTTTTCATTCTTAAACCTCTAGTCATTTTGTTGGATTTGTTCACATCTGTAATCGAATAAAAGAATTGTGGAAAAAAATGTAATAAATCACAGCAACTTAAAGCTGTGGCAGTTTTAAATGGGTCTAAACTGCTGCAAAAGTGCTATTGGTTGCCATAGCAAAACACAGAATATTTTTTTTCTGAGGTATAAGAATTAGAAAAAATTGCAAAAGTAAATGCTCAACTTTCTCCACTGGGACCTACAGAGCTTCCTTCCATTTTTTACTGTATTAGACAACAGATCCGTATGAAGGCGTCGTCAGACCATTTTACTTGGGCAGTGAGTCCAAGTGAGGACAGTTAAATTTCAAAATGACATCATAAAGGTTCAGGACATGTAAGAAATGTTGCACATACATGTCCAAACTTGGAAGAAGTAACTTTGAGAAAACTTTGTATCCGAACCCTGCCAAGAATCCACAAAAATTACTCTCAACCAATAACCTTGTGACCTATTTTCTTTCTGTTTTTGGCATATCAAACATTATTTATGCCATTCTTCATGAACAAATGGACAAATCTTTATTAGCGTTGAAATAAATCTAAGCGTTTTTATAACTGCTGACCAGTTTTTGCCATTTTTCTGATGGTATTTTGAGGGTTTATGTTTTGACCTCTGAGGCCTCTAACCCTAATCTGCAGTTCCCTCTTCCAAATATTAGAATGTTAGTAGCTACAAAAAACAACTTTAAGCTTAAATCTGCTGAGTAAAAGAAAAATTAGGGTTTTATCTTTTAAAAAATAATAAAATATAATATTCTATTAAGGTATTGTTAAGTATAATGATTCAGTAAAGTTCTGTATCATATAGATTATATTATTTTATTATTAATTTTATATAAACACATTGTGCGTTTTGTGTTAAATGTTTAGCTGCCAACAAATTTTGCAGAGTTAAATCAACACTATGCCGAGTCTATGTGTTCCTTATCAGAATTTGTGTTAATTTAACTCTTTCAAAAATAGTTTGAGTAGTTATAACTTTTTCAAGTGTTAAAATGACCTAAATTCTTGTTGAAATAACTCTGAAAAGAGTTAAATTAACACCAATTCTGATAAGGACCACATAGACACGACATAGTGTTGATTTAACTCTGCAGAATTTGATTTTTTTCCTTCAAAATGCTCATGTGACACGTTCATTTTAAAATGTAAATGTACTAAATAAACAAATGAAATTAAAATATTAACAAATGGGTTTCCTTGTGCCTAGCAACGCCCCCGGCCCCATGATTGCTTTGTGCGCCCCTGCTGCTGGAGGCGCTGATTGGCTCTGCTAAAGCTGAAAGGAGGAGTTTTACCTCTACACTCGTTTCACAACAAATCCACTTTAGATAATACCAGAACACAGCTTTTGTAATCATTACATATCAACATCTAAATGACTGCGCATAAAGCACGTTTTATTAAAAAATAAACCACGCAATCACGTAAAACTGAGCTCTTCGAGTCGTTTTCCAGTCTGGACTCATGAAGTCGTAGCTTCATGGCTCCAAGATCTTTACCTGCCAAGTCGTAAAACTTCTCGGTTCTGAAAGCTGCAGCCAGAGCCCAGCCGGCCCACTGGATCCCCAGGTCGGTCAGGGCGCATTTGACCAGGTTGCTTCCCATGATCATGTCCTGCAGCGCGGCGAGCAGCGCGGCGATCTGAGCGCCTGTCATGAAGCCACGCCTCCAAAAAACAGACAAATACTCAACAGTTTGGGTAAAGTTCACCACCGCCGGTCCACAGGAAGCGGGTGAAGCAAGGAACTCTGGGTAGTGTAGTTCAAAGGGCGTCTGCTGCTGGAAGTCATCAGTACAATCGACGCTAATACAGCTGAACAGGAGGAATTCGCAAAAGAAGAAAGGGGAAATTTATGATTTTGAAAAAATGGGGGGAAAAGAATTCTAATTTTTTTTTTAGATTATTCAGAAAATTTCTATAAAAACACATAAATGTCAGTTTTTGCCGGAATTTTACTTTAAATAAATAAATAAAAGTGCAAAAAAAATTACCTTTGAAATTGAAATTTCCATATTTTTTTCTGGAAAATTTCTGAGATTAATCTCAAAATTTCAGATTTTTTTCTCGTGAATTTCCACCTTTACAGATTCAAAAATGTCCTTGTTTTTTCAATATTTTTTTTTAGATTAATCTAGAAATAAATTCTGGTTTTATTTTCTAGTACATTTTCGAATTTAAAAACTCAGAAACATATGGAAGCCCATTTCTGCCACTCTGTTAAAAAAATGTATGTGATGTAATGTATGGAAGCCCATTTACGCCACTCTGTTAAAAAAATACAATAGGTTATCTCAAAATACTATCTCGTTATTTTGAGATACTATCATTATTTTGAGATACTATCTCATTAAAATTAAATTTTTTTAACAGAGTGGTGGAAATGGGCTTCCTTGTCCTTGTTTTTTTTTCTATAATTTTTTTTAGATTAATCTCAAAATGTCTGAGTTGTTTTCCCAGAAATTTATTCATCCTTTATTTTTACCTCTTGTAACCAGATTAAATAATTATTATCAATAACTATTAACTGTTGCTAACTGTTATTTATTTACAGTGGCAAGAAATAACTACTTAGAAAAGTCTTAAAATAGTTTAACATTTCATTTCAGTACCGTCTAATTCTCTAACAGAAACTGACCCACAGCATGACGGATTCGTAGCCATTTGGTGTGAGGAATTGTTTAAACAGATTCAGTTTTGTTTTGTGGCAATGATCTTTAAACTCTTTTGTCTCATCGGTCAAAATGATCACATTTAAAATACTGTCAGGTCATTAAATCTTGAATTAAAAATGCAAAATCACTTTGTGAAATATTTTTCTTTCTTACCTGTTGTGATGCACTAAACAATAAATGTTTTATTGAAATAAAGAAGACAGATAAGTTAACCCAAATAAATAAATGATAAGTCTTTTGCCTTGGTTTCATTATTTTTATTTGCCTTGTGTTAGTTTTACTAAGATTAATACACATCTACGCTTCTTGAAAGACACCTTTGCTGTTTTTTAAAATGTTTTAAACAAAGAAAAATTCACCTCTGTGTCTTGTTATACTTTTAATATGTATCTCATCAAGTATTTTTTGTTGTTTTTTCTCTCAGGAATAAACTCAGACAAGCTCAAACATGGCAGAGAGCACAAGCCCAAAAGGCAACTCTGGCGATTTTGCTAAAAAAGTGCAAAGACAGCTGAACAGAGGCAAAGAAAAGGTGCAAACTTTGGGATTTCTTTCTTTCTCAAATACCAAGACAAGGACAGAAATGAGAGATTTAAGCGTTTTTTTACTTTACTGCAGGTGATGCAAAGGCTTGGAAAGTCGATGGAGACGAGAGATGATCAGTTTGAATGCTCCCTCCAGATGTTTAACGACCAGCAGGTAACAAAACCTTAAACTCAATTATTCTTAATACTCACAAATACGCTCTAAACTTGTTGTAAAGGTATTCATGTCCCTTAATCTACATTAGTTTTACTTCACAACAACCAATTTTAATGTTTTTCTTTGTTTTTTATGTGGTAAAACAACAGAGAGTAGCTCATGTTCGTTAAATTGAAGAACAGAAACATAAATTTTGAAATTGTTTACAAATAAAATATTGAAACTTCAGCCCCCTATACCATGATATCCTTAAATAAAAGCTAAGGAAAACGTACTGCCATCAAGTATGCTATAACTGGAATGGTCCAGTCAAAGTCTAGACCTAAATCTAATTGAGAACAAACGGAAAGACGTAAAAATTGGCAAAGATGATTTCACAAAATATTGAGTATTTCTGAAAATAAATTCCCACCACAATTTTCAGATTTTTCTTTAAATAAATGTTTAAAACTTGAGATCCAAAACAACTATGCATCATTTTTCTTGGTTCTTCAAGATGATTTTTACCGTAAAATCCTGTCAAAATGCAAGTTTTAAGTTTTCTCTTGTGCCCTGAAAACAATCTGTAAAAATCCAAGGAGTTTGAATACTTTTATAAACGCATTAAATCATCGCAAATTCCTTTTCTATTCACAGACAGATGGGAACCGGATATACAAGGACTTACGGAACTACATTGATGCAATAAGAGGTCTGAGGTGGTTGCTTGCAGGTGCAGCAGATGTAGATTTGTGCCATCTGCTGGTCTCAGATAAGTTGTTGTACTTCCTGCAGACATGCGTGAAGCGTCAAGACGCCTCTCTCAGTCTCTGTTTGATGTTTATGAAAGCGACTGGGCTGGAGAGGAAGACCTGGGAGCCATTGTTGAGGTTAGTGACAGACATATTAATAATAGCTACAAGAGAGCATTTAATTCTAATGAATAAGGAGAGGTAGAAAACACAGGGGTTGAACCCATTCTTCTATCTGTCTTAAAGCTGGAAAATGTAACTTTTATAAAACATATTTTTTACATATTTGTTGAAACTGTCATTATGCCATGACAGTATGGTGTGAGACAAATAAATCAGGTTCCTCTGCTTTCTCCCAGTGCTCCCAGTGATAACTGGAACCAATCAGAAACTGGAGTGGTTTCACAAAAATGTTGAGTATTTCTGAATATAAACTCCCAACACAATTTTCAGATTTTTCTTTTCAATAAATGCTAAAAAATATCCAAAACAACTATGCTTCACTTTTCTTCCAATTCACATTTATGAGACCTTTCTGGAGGTTTTTAGCGCTGTCAATCACAATCTTGTGTGCTGCTGCTTATTCCACCATTTTCTCCCCTTTTGCTGTCACGCTGCAGCTAGCATAGCATGTTGAAAATGCTAGTGCTAGCAGATAAACGGCTTTCCTGTAACTGTAAGTTGTTTCTCCGCAATAAGAACATTTAGCAGCGAGTACATGCCATTGATTGGCAGTGTTAAGACCCGCCTCATGGCTCTGATTGGTTGTTTTTGATCGGGAGCGGTGCATTTCTTCAGATGGCGATAAAAGCTCAGGGAAGAAGTGAAGGAGATTGATCTTTTTACAGATTATCCATCTTGTACCAAACTATGCCAGTAAGGCGACAGTTTTAACAAATATGTAAAAATATATATTCCTTATAAAAGTTACACACTTTAGTGACTAATTAATGTTTACGCCGGTTCATGAAGGGTGAGGACCTCCTGTGGAACGACCACGAGGTGAAGATGTTGGACCAGGCCGTCCGCACCATGGAGTCCTACGTGGGACAGTTCCCAGATGTTCGGGTAATGTAGGGAAACTAAGGAAGCGCATTGCTGTCACGCAGGAAAAAAAAATTCGAGCGCTATCACGTTATAACGTAATACGTATCTCATTAAAACGTGTTATGTATCATGTTAAAACGTGTTAAGTATCACGTTAAAACGTGTTACGTATCACGTTAAAACGTGTTACGTATCTCGTTAAAACGTGATACGTAACACGTTTTAACGTGATACATATCACGTTAAAATGTGTTACGTATCACGTTAAAACGTGTTACGTAACACGTTTTAACGTGATACGTAACACGTTAAAATGTGTTACTATCACGTCAAAACGTGTTACGTATCTCGTTAAAACGTGATACGTATCTTGTTAAAACGTGATACGTAACACGTTTTAACGATACGTAACACATTTTAACGTAATATTTATCACGTTAAAATGTGTTACGTATCACGTTAAAACGTGTTACGTAACACGTTTTAACGTGATACTTAACACGTTAAAATGTGTTACTATCACGTTAAAACGTGTTACGTATCTCGTTAAAACGTGATACGTATCTTGTTAAAACGTGATACGTAACACGTTTTAACGTGATACGTAACACATTTTAACGTGATACATATCACGTTAAAATGTGTTACGTATCTCGTTAAAACGTAATACGTATCTCATTAAAACGTGTTACGTATCATGTTAAAACGTGTTAAGTATCACTTAAAACGTGTTACGTATCTCGTTAAAACGTGTCACGTTATAACATGATACTATCTTGTTAAAACTTGGTTAAAACGTGATAGTATCTCGTTAAAACGTGTTACATATCTTGTTTTAACGTGATACATATCACGTTTTAACGAGATATGTAACACGTTTTAACGAGATACTATCACGTTTTAACGTGATACGTATCACGTTTTAACAAGATACGTATCACGTTATAATGTGTTAGCGCTCGAATTTTTTTTTCTGCGTGACAGCAATGCGCTTCCATAGAACCAGAGCTGAATGTGTGGACAAAACAGAAGCAGGAGAACAAATACACATTTCTGTGAATCTACTTTTCAACTTGTAGGAGAAAATTGCCAAGAGGGGAAGAAAACGGGTGGACTACGACTCGTCCCTTCACACCCTGGAGTCTCTGCAGACCGCCAAGAAGAGGGACGATATCAAAATAAGCAAGGTCTTTGAAAGAGCTTTAAAAATCTCAGGAGGTTTTTTTTATGTGCCTTTATCTGCTTAAATATCCATCCTTTCACTCTGCAGGCAAAGGAAGAGATGCTGGCTGCCAAAAACGTCTATGACGGGATCAACAATGAGCTGAAAGAGGAGCTGCCTGTCCTCTATGACAGGTCCGGTAGCTTTTCTTTGCAATGTTGAATTTCTATTCCCTCTTTCACGTCTTTTTAAATTAATTGTGTGTTTTTCTCCCTGTAGCCGCATCGGATGTTACGTGGCTGTCTTCTCAGCTGTGTCTAATTTACGAGACATCTTCTATAAGGAAATGAGCACGGTGTGTCCCGCTTTGAAGTGAAACACAATTATAACGTGGAGAGATTTTCTTGTTTTGACCAGCCATGTCCTCTTTCAGCTCAATCTCGATCTGCAGTGTGTGATAAAAGAGCTGCAGGCTCAGCATCCTGACAAAACGTTTGCTGTGAGTGGGCTGCAGAGGTACGTTTCCCCCTGGAGGCTTTACATACAGTTGAAAAAAATAAAAAAACAGAAGGTTTTTATATGTATTCATCACAGCTGGAGGTTTATTGAGCTGTAATGGATCAAAAAATATGCCTTTTTTTCTTGGAACTTTTTTTAAGATGCAATTTTTGCTTTGCAAAAGTTTTAATATCCCATGAATTTTTCATATTCCGCTGGCAGATTATTTTTACTTAACATGGGCAAATTGTTTTGTTATAAGTCAATTTATCTGGTAGTTTTCATCAGTTTTAAGGAATTATTCACTTAAAACAAGCTGCTACATCTTGCTTAAAAGTTACTTCTAAGTTAGTTTTGCCTTATTTCAAGTGTACTAAGATATTTGCAGAAGAAATTAGACTAATACTTGGTAAGATTTAGTGTTTCTGCAGTGCAATGGCTGCTTGAAAAGATAAGTGTTTTGTTGTTGACTTAGCATCTAGAAACCACTTTCTGGTGCGCAGGCGGCTCCACTTCTGCTTTTCAAAGATTTACAGTTGTATAGTTATGCATCTGTTTCCAGCCATTTTCACATGTGAGTGAAAACATTGAGTTTAGCCAGCAGCTTATTTGGATTTAAAGTGACAAGATTCCCCAAAAGTAGCTAAATCTGAACAATCAGAACAATATAAGACATCATTACATAAGAATGATTTGCAAAAAAATAAAAATTATGAAAACATTTTGTGTAGCCCATAGAAATACCCTAAAATAAAATATATAATAGGTCATCCTTTAACTCAGAGGAGGATGAGCACACATACAGTTTTCTGATTTTTACTTTTCATAATTGTTGAAATCGATGCATTAATTTACTTCTCCTACATTCCCAATGAAACCAACTGATGTTTGTGGCTTTAACTTAATCAAATTTAAAAAGGTTTGGCTATGAAACCTTTGCAGTTACTGCAGATATAAAAAATTGTCACATTCCCGTGAATTATTTCAGGTATGGCTCCCTGAAGAGACGGACTCTGCTGTCCCCCAGGGCCTGGAAGGCCAGTTTTTCTGAATTTAACTGGACTTCCAATCCCAGAGCGAGCCTGCGGTCCAGTCTCAGGTCTCCGGATAAACCGCGCCACAGCACTCTGTCCAGAGACGGCAGCACACTCGGCTTCTCCTCCGGGTCGTCCACCCTGAACAGGAGCCTGACCGCATCCAGAGAGCTGGACACGACTTCCTGCCGCTCCGAGAACCGGAGCTCTGTGGCGCAGGAGGAAGCTGGAGCGGGAACATCTGGGACAGAGAAGTCCGGAGCGGCCGGCGGTCAGGGCGAAGACGGGAAGAGCTCCAAAGAGGTAGAAGATAAAAAAGATGGAGAAAAAGCTCCACCAAGCGAGAGCAGCTCTGAACTGAACAACTCCTGCGAGTCGGGGAGCTTGGAGCTGCAGCTGTCCGCAGTCCAAAGCGAAACGCTGCACATCGAAGAAGAGGAAGAGGAAGAAGAAGACAACTCTGCGACCCTTGACTCGCAGAAAGCAAACGCTCTAAAGAACGGCGACGTCGGCGGGTTGAACTCTGACACCAGCGACCTGAACATTCCTCACAAGGTTGGTCCCCTAATTATCTGGCAGCTGAGGCCTGGTTCTATTTCTGGTTTGTTCCTACACATGTTGTAACTCTTGTTCTCTTCAGGATGGTGCTGGAGACAAACAAGCACCGCGAGACTCAAAGACCACAACGGTTTAAAGGTTTCACATTTTAAAAAAGAAGCAGGTTTGTTTCTTTTATTTCATAACTTCACTTTGCACCTTACTTGCAGGTTACTTTTAGTATTTGACGTCTTTTTTCCCCCTCCTGTCTGAACAGAAGACTGAAAACGACAACTGGTCAAGAGGCAAAAATAAAAAGGAAGAAGACAGACGAGTCCAACTGTTGTTTAATGACTGATGTTTCTGGTAGTTTTCTCATTTATCTTTCAATCAAATCAAGTTTGCCCCAGAAAGAGCTTCTCATTTTAATAAAAACAAACCAAACAGAAAGTGTTCTTGAAAAAACCCTTTATTAATATAAATGCACAAGATGGGACATTGTGCTGAGCTTTTCTTATTAGAAGAAACTGAACTAAACTGATAATTTTTATGTTTTTACGAACTGTAAGGCCAAAACCAAAGGGAGATGAGTCAAGATTGTCAGGGGTTAATAACATCTTACACATTTAATGAGACGTAGAAATATTTTCAACATTTATTACAAAAAATCTAATAAGTTAGAGTTTGCAGTGCATCTTTATGTGTTGTGTTTGGCTTAATATGAGCTGAAATTGCTTTTTCAGCAATTTCAGCTGAAAAAGCAATTTCATGTAATGTGTGTAATGTGTGTAATTCATATAAAGCCTACTTTTTCACATTTTGGCTACATTACAACCACTAATTTTTATGTTTTTATTGCAGCTTTGCTGTGATAGATCAAAATGAATCTGGACATAATTGAGTAGTTAATGATGAGAATGAATGCATTGTTTTAATTTTTTTCTACAACTCGGCATGAACAAGAAATAAAGCTGTAATTGCTCAAACTTAATGTCAGATTCTCTATTCAATGTATGTCTGGAGTTTGACATAATTTGAAAGATGAAAATGCTTCAAACTTAAAAGTGTGGCAGGCTAAACAAGGAATTTTGAGTCTGAAAATGCACATTTTGGTTTCTTTTAAGGTTTGAAATAATAATAATTGTATATATTTTAATTGAAAAACAACAAAACAAACACCTGAGACACACTGCTTCCTTGTATGGCATAATGGAAACATCAAGAATAAATCAGACGATATCAAATTAAGTCTGGATTGTCCACACACACACACACACACACACACACACACACACACACACACACACACACACACACACACACACACACACACACAAAATACTTTGCGGTATTCTGATCCGGTAATGTAATTATATTAGTTGTGTTACCACCCCACGCCACTAGAGGCAGTAATAACCCCGAAAAGATGCGACTAAGGAGCAGATTTAGTACGGAGCCCTCCAGGGGATATGGGGAATTTTTTTTTCTTTTGCGTTCCCTCGCAATACTTTTGCGTTACCTCGGAGGGGGCGCAAAAGTTTTGCGAGGGAACGCAAAAGAAAAGAAAGTTTTGTGAGGGAACACAAAAGAAAAAAGTTAGTTCGATCGAACCCAGGTTAAGAGCCACTGAAATACTGAAATGGGCCACCACAACCATAGACATAATATAAGGATATTATGATTCCTTTTTATATTCCTATTTATATTATATTATTATTAGGATTATATTATGTCTACGACCACAACAACTTGACCGTCGGATCGAGCAGCGCCACTTCCGGGTTCACTTGGGTCGCATTTTCACCAACAGCGTCGCGCATCTGTTTCACAGAGGATCTCTGAGGCAGCAGAAGAGGAAAGGGCGGGGCGGAAGCGGCGCGCGGCTCCTCGCGACTCACGAGCCTTCAGAAACTGTCTCCGCTCTTACTGTATTTCACCACGCAGTAAACTTTCACCTGGTGGAGTTTAAAACCTAAACCCCGAAAACACGACGGAGAGGGTTTGCTCTTTGTTTTTTATTCTTTTATCCGCCGTAAAAAAAAAAAAAAAAAAGACAAAAGAAAGTAGTTCGGCCCGTTGTTGGTGTCGCGGTTGTTCCGCAGCTGTTGCTTCGCCCTCAGGTAAGAACAAACAGCAGCTGCGGTGAAACAATGTCTGATTGATTAACTGCTGAATGGGAGGGAGGCAGCGCTGCCTGTGTCCTGGTTTTAGTAAATCATGGAGGTCAGTCCGGACCGGAGTGAAAGCTGGTGTGAAAAAAGTCCGGCTGTTTTTTAAAAAGGTCTTTCGTTCAGCTGGATGGTGAAGTATGCAGGTTGTAAAGCAGGAAGTGTTAGTTTGAGCAGCTCAGCTTGTTAAAAATTCAAGTTGGTGAAACTGTCTATGTTTGTTTAATTCGTGCGTTTCTTTCAGGTAGCCAAACTCACCCAGCCTTCACAATGAATAGTAAGTTCACGTTTTGTTTTATGATTGAGTGAGTATTTATTAAGTCTAGGAATGTTTTTGGGTTGGGACTCCATTTTGAGTCTTGATCCTCTTGAAAAAAATAACCTAAACAGTAATGGGAGCGGATGTGTTTTATAGTGTAAAAGAAAAACAAAAAGATATCAGGAGTTGAATAAATTAAAGCAGCATATTATATAGTAAAAAAATATATAAAATTTTGGGTCGATATTTAATATTGCTATTAAAACCGATAATTTCTAGGGCTGTAGTGATACAATAATTTGATACGATACACTATATTCTGCCCACGATACAATATACATCGCAATATTCGGCAATCGATACAGTTCAATACACTTTGCGATTTTCTGAACGATTTTAGAGGGACAGAGTGATTTTGGTGACATTTTGTGACTGTTATAGAGATGAATTGAATTAATTTAACTGAAAACTGATTAAAAGCACCAACTTAAAGTGGACAGCTGGACAAAATGAATCAAAGAAGTGGTGAGAAAACATGTTTCTTTTAGTTGAAACAGTCCAA
>CAEGAF010056022.1:0-32145 GCA_903067075.1 Micropoecilia bifurca | reverse complement strand
TGTGTGTGTGTGTGTGTGTGTGTGTGTGTGTGTGTGTGTGTGTGTGTGTGTGTGTGTGTGTGTGTGTGTGTGTGTCGCTGCGTCTGGATCAGTTCTACCTGAGGTTCTTCTGGTCCCTCGCGCGGGGCAGCTGGAGAGGTCAGGCTCCATCTCCAACTATTTATTATCTATTCACTGGTTGATTGGGATTTTGATGAGCTGCTACACACAGCGGTGACCCCCGGAGTCAGAATTAGGGGCTCGGCACCAAATAAGGAAGCATCGTCCCTCGCTCCCGTGTTAAAGGAGGGACCAAGTACTGGTCACTTGAGTCCTCAGCGGGCCCTACACGGAGCAGCAGGGCCACCTGGTGCCTGGAACGGTGAAGCTTCCAGGAACCAAGCCATTCTGAAGTCCCTGCTTCGAAATAAGGATGTTTTTATGCGTTGTTATTATTATTATTTGATCCATCTGACAGCTAATTAATTGGAGTGACAATGCAGCTAATGTTCTTTTACAAAACATAAGTAAAATATGTTTTACTTATTCGTAGCAGTTACACTCATTCAGTATCACTTTACCCAATTACCAGTCCAATCTAAAAAAAATACTCAGTTAAAGGCAGTCTTGTTTTTGTAAGTTCTTTTTTTGTTTTAACACGTGTCTCTTAAAGTTGTTAATCATTTGTCTTCTTAATTCCTTCACTCTGGTCAATGTCAGCTAATGCCTTTAAGGGTAGTTAATTTATACATCAAATTTTGCGCCTCATTTAACTCTGTGCTGCACAGTCACAGAGTTGCTCATCCATTGGCTACTAGAAAAACAGAGATACTCGAGATACAGAGATACTCGAGATAAGGAGATACTAGAGATACAGACACAAGCCCCACAAAACCTTGAATAGGAGTAATAAGGCACAGACATGCAGAAGCAATGGATGGCTGGATGGATGCAGTACAAGTCGGCGAAAAAAATGCCCTGCATTCATAACTAATAGTTATTCCATCGACAGATTCTCCCACCTGAGCCATGTGTGTCTGGAGATCCCCCAATGTTACACTGGGCCTCTTGGTTACTTCTTCTATAGTTGTTTTCATAGCTTCTTGTCAGCGTACTTGTGCTGGCAGGTCTTGGTAGGTCTGCAGGTGTCATGTTCTTTTCATTTTTCAAATGATAATGACTGAAATATTTTGAAATTTTTTTGTTGCTATATGATGAAATTTAATACAGTTCAAAGTTGGAAACAGTTCAGGGTTCAGTAAATGTTCTAAATCATTTAGGTCCCAAATGAAACAAACAATGCCATCCCAAATTTTAAATTTCATTATCACAGGAATAAGTTGAAATAACTTCAACCAAAATTTGAATCCCATGTGACAAAAAGTGTAGAGAGCAAATCTCAGTAAGATCCATCGTCAGTTATATGTCTCCCTAAAATATATTTTTTTATTGCATTTTTTTGTTATTTATATTTTGGCTTTGTTTTAAGCCATTAGTCAAACTATACAATTCTTCTATACACAATCTCCTTCTAGGTGTCTGAACACAATCTTCCCCAAACTGCAGAATGTTTTTTATTGCTATTTTCATCTGTACATGTCTTTTTAAGGTTTATAATACATTTTGTGGCTTACAATTACCCCTAGAAATGTGTACTAATAGTGATCTGTATTTTTGTATCCCTCTGTGCTTTCAACTACCAGTTAAAAAAACTGTTAGGCTAGCTATGCTAAGCTAGGCAGCTAGGTTGGACTAGCCTAGCTGATTCAAAACATTTTTATGCTATAAATGTGATAAAACAATGTAGCCCAACCAGTCAATTCGTCTGGACCTTTGAAACTATGAAAGCTCAACTCACCTATATAAAGAAAGTACAAGAATTGATTAATTTGTCTCTAATTAATCATATATTTTAACACCATGATATTGTTAATACACCAGACTAGACCCAACTTTATTTGAAATGACATGGCTTTGGATGGTTTTGCTTTGTGTTTCACACTTTTTGGATTTCTTGTACCTTGTGGTTTTTTCCCCCCATATTTAGAAGATCAACCTCTTTGAATCATTCTCACCTGGTCTCCAGTCGGCTAACCCCCCTCATAATTACGGTACCAAAACCTCTAAAGCTAGTATGGTGCTGCCAGGTTTGTGACAGGTGCATTTGGGCTTTTAAAGTTTTTATCAAAAGGATTTTGCATTTAAACCTCATCGTCCACAAATGAGTCCAGACTTTAACATTTTAAATGTTTTCACTTTGTTTACTGTTTTAAGAGGCATCCAGTCTTGGCATTTCAGGCACACTAGAAATAGCTGGTTGCTTCCATAGATACAGGCCACAGTGATGGAACAGGAACTTGTAATTCACTTTGTGTAAAAGTGAGTTTGTGCTGGACCGGTGTATGTGCCTAACTTTGTCTTTTGGATGTGTGAGGTTGTTAGAATGATTAGAAGGTAGACAGCTTGTGACACTCAGCATCCAACAGCAGGAAAGTGCAGGTAGACACGGCTCCTGAGGTTGCCCTAGCAACCATAGGATGGGTAGACATAAGGTGCCGAGCAGCAGCCGCCAGTTCAAAGAGGCACAGGAAGAGAACCCTCAACTTATCTCTGCTGCCATCGCCCCCAGTTCTGGCAGGCGAGCAAAACTAAGATGGACCGTGGGAAGGAGGGTACCAGAGACCCCCAGGTCGTCCACACACATTCACCCTCCACTCAAGCTTGGGTGGTTTGTTTTGCAGAGGCCAGAAAAATACAGTGAATATAGAGAAACAAAATCTGCGGTAAAGCTAAAGGAAGAGGTGACTGGCACAGGATGTGTGAGACATAAACAGACGAAACTTATCCTTATTTGACACGCCATTGTCTGGCTGCATGCAGTTGATGCCACCGCCGGCAAGTCTGCAGAAAGTAAAGGGAACAACCAACTTAGCTCTAATCTGTGCCTCTGACTGGCTGTCTCCACACCGCCGTTTGTCATGTGGTTAGCGGTGTTGTCTCGTCTTGTGCCTGACTTCCTGTTCTGACATCTGCAGCATTCGGTTTCTGACTGATAGGGTGTGGTTAGCTGTTCAGATGTTGGCATTGCAGACATCTGCTTTGAGATCAAGTTTGTTCATATTTAGCATGCTGTCTCACATCTGATTGATTATATTCAACTTTATTTTCTGTACCTGCTTAAATTTGCACACCATCCCAAGTTGTCTTGTAATTTTGTTGATCAAGGAGATAATACTATTATAGGAATGTTTTTGTTTTATGGCAGTAAGTTATTAATGTTTTCTCTTCCTTAATTTCTATTCTGTGTAGAATAGAAAGCTTTATTGTAGGGGCGCACCGATTCATTGGTGCCCATTTCTTTAAATTTGAGCAATTGATGATTGGCCAACACTTATCCACCAGTCGTATCGACCTCAGCAAAGCTCTAACAATCAGCCACTGTCCTCTTCTTCTCTGCTGTGAGACAGGTTGGACTGTTAGACCAGTTCACCAGGACATGTCTGCATGTTTTAAGTTGACAATAGTCACCCCATTGTTACCAACTGAGCAACTTTCTTGCTATGTTTAGCAACATTTTAAACAAAAAAAAAATCATGTCAGCCAAAACTGGAATCGGCTGGTCAGGCTTTTTAAAGATTGTCAATTGACCAGAAAACTGTTATCTGTACAGCCCTACCTCCTGATCAACTATCCTGAGGCAGCTTTTGGGGAAAGGGTGCACAAACGCTCCAGTAGAGCTGCTGCCATGCTAATGTTTACATCTCAAAGTTGAAAAACTGGAGTTTAAACATCACAGACAGGACACAGGAGAGTAAAGAGCAGACATGTCTGAAGGGTCAGACAGTTTTACTGACCCTGAGTCTGTTGAGATGTTGTTACAGGAAAAACGTTTTCTTCCCACTGTCACCAAGTGCTGCAACCATGAAACTGCATTGTACTTATCCAACGTATATAGAGGTGATTGTAGAAGTTAATCTCTGACGTTTTCCCAGAGACATCAAGTTACAAACAGTAGTTCTTCTTCTTCTGATTTCTTTAATGTTTGGCAGAAAATGGCTCAAAAATCAATAATTGATAATTACACGCTTTAGACAAAAGATCCAAAGTAAATGCACAATTGTTTAAAGAGGAATTCCAAACTATGTTGAATTTTTAATAAATCAAACTGCAAGACTTCGTCATGATAAATAAAATGTACACATTGTAATGAGACAAACTTTTAGTTTCTTTACTTCTCTGTAATGTTAATCCTACTTTACTAAGATTCATTTAAATTTTGGTATATTTTTGACTATCTTTTTTTCAAAATATATTTTGGTAGCTTATAAACAAAACAAAATCTTGACTTTTAAATTCATTATATTTATTTTTTACAATGGAGGAACATCATTTAATTCTGTGTGTAGAGAATAGCCCAAGGTTATGAGTTTGTAAACTTTACACTATAAGAAAACTAACCTGTAAAAAATAAAATAAATGTCCTGGCAGACATTTTCTTATTTAAATTGTATAAACATTTAAGTCCGTTTTAAAATGAGTTTAAACATGTTTACAGTAAAATGTATTCTAATTCACAACTAAAATGTTCTCTATTTTTAGAGTAAATCTCCTACAAACACCGTAGCTATTTAAAAACTGATCATTTTCATATGTTTTGCAGTGCATCTCCTTGCACTATTCCAAATATTTACTATCCAAAAAACTCAGAACTTATAACTTCTGAGTTTGGTGTGTCATATTCAATAAATTAGAGTATTATTGAAAAAATCCTTAATGAGGAATCCTTAATCCTTGTGGTTAATTCTTTTGATTCACCACAGACCTCCTGTTTGTATTATTGCCTCTTTCTATTTTCTACCTCAGAAGGTAGAATGATGTTTATGTTTGTTATTTACAATGATTTTCTGTTTGCAGTTAATGAAAACATTTAAAACTAGAATATCACATCATACCAATAAAAAATGCATACAGAATTATTGGCTTAGTAAAAAAAAATGTATTTAATACGTGGCAAATTGATCATTTTAATTGAGAACCGAGTCTCATCAGAAGGCATGTTCTAATTTACTAAATACGAATGTGTTTAGTCGGTGGGGTCAGAGTTCAAAGTAGAAATCCCAGGACCATGTTTGGCCGCTAGATGGAGCCACACAACGTTCCAGTTCTTCCTGTCCATCCAGGCCTGTGGCTGTGTCCTTAGTCATACCTCCTCACTCCGCCCGCTGCTCTCCTGTTGGTTCCCCAGATTCCTCTGAAACAATAGAACAGTTCACCAGCTTCCTCAGCTCTCACTATCTAACAGCCATGATTTTTATTTGCTCTCGGAAGTTCAACAAGAGTAGAAACCAGAAACTATCCAAGCAGTCCAAATCTTTGACTAATACCTCAATTTATCCTTTCCTGTTTAATGAAGCTTAATTTGCGTTGCCCGTTGCTCGACCACTGCCGTCATAAACCGAGCATTTTAATAAAGCCTGTATATTATTTTGACAAGGTAATTTGTGATGAAAATTGCAAATTTACACACCAACAGGGAGCAGAGCTCGACTGCCTGAAACGAGCTCACGCCATTGTTCTATTGTTTTAAATGGAGCAGTGAATATGGAGGAATGCTGGTGCCACGCTGTGAGTTACAATAACAGGACTATTTTATTGGGGGGGTATTTGGGATGTGGGCTCCAGGGTTGTTATGGGGTTGAGGAGCATTCCTCAGATTCTCCTTCACCAAACAAACACACACACACACACACACACACACACACACACACACACACACACACACACACACACACACACACACACACACACACGGACACACATGGACACACACATGGACCGAAACATTTTTCATGGCCCCAGGCCACACTGTGGCTCCTGGCACAGATTTCCTTATTTAGTCAAAAATGGCTGTGGTTACATTTCTCCTTCCACCACAGTTAAAGAAAGGAAAATATCTAAAAGTAATTAGGATGTTGTTATGATAGATTCCTATTAATAAAACATTCTATGACAGATCAGTATTTAATGTGTACTACTGGATTTGTTTTTATTTGTTATTAGCTAATCACAATCCATCCTTACGCGGTAGCAAATATTTGAACGCTCCACCCTGACTCATGATGAGGTGGACGACCATCAGAGTCTGACCCGGCGCCTGTAGCTGGGCTTCATCCTTCAACAAATATACTTTGTGTGGATGTTTTGTATACGGAGGTTTTATTTATGTGGGTATAAAGAAACCATATTGGATGTTTTCTAGTTGGACGAGCAACAAAATCAATTTTAGTGCATCAGGGAAATGTTTTCCAGCGCTTTTCTCCCTAGATGCTGATCTTTTGGCTCGGACCATTTAGCTCTTGATTTATTTGACTTTTTACTCTCTGTGCTTCAAGTTGCAGGCATCAAAGTAAGCTCCAGCTATGTTGGAACAATCAGGCCTGCATGTCACAATAACAATTTTTTGCTGGACGATAAATTATCCCAACAATTATTGCAATAAATGACAATATTGTTCTGAGAGCATTTTCAACATCTGCGTTGGGAATGGTATAATAAAACAAGTTGGCTTTCTTAAAGATAAATAAACTTTAACATCTGTACAGAAAATTTAACACCGGAAATGAAAGGTTCTTTTTAAATATCCAAAGTAAAACACAACAACCAAAAACAATAAATAAAACGGAAATAAAAATGATTTATACAACAACAAAGTGTTTTCAGTGAGAGGCTCATTCAGATGATCTGTAATACTGACTGCTGCAGGAGGTCCTTTCTGCACACAGCTATCAGTAAGTCTTTGTTTAGTCTGAGGAGGTCAAAGGGCACGAGGCGGGGGTACATCCTCCACAGGTCGCTGTGGAGGGACACATGCATTCAGAATTTGAGCACGTTTTGGGGAGAACATTGTAAACAACATGCAGAAAACATCAAGTCAGGATCCCAACTCAACATCCTGCAACATGAAATCAAAAAGAGAAACATTTCAAATATTGCTAACAAAAAAATGAACTAATTGCATAAGCTTTGAGCAGAAAAGAAAGATAAACAATAATGTTGTTCTGCTATTATGTAAAATAATCTGAAGTATCACTATGACACCACCTCATAATTTACTGATATGAGAAGAAATCAGGCGTCTAGACTGAGCAACTGGCTGATGTTCACTGTAAGCTCTTTAACAACACACACTCATTTTCTAGCCAACATTTGGCTTGTGTTCAGCAAACGTAACTGATACTCCCCGTGGATATCTGCTATTTATTATGCCCCGGACCCTGGAGCTCCTATGAACTCATATCCTCACAGGGACCACGAGGAAAGGCCTGTTTTTGGCGTTTCTGCTACAACGTCTTGGTTTATGTGCTTTTTCCTTCTATCTCAGTAAGGCAATATAAAGATCTGAGTGGAGCTAGATAATCAGGGGGGAATCTGAAAACACCAGAATCTCTCTCTTTCTTTTCACCACATCAAGAGATCCCTACAGTTCTTTCGTTTTGAAAAGACACAATCATAAAATCTCTTATCATAATTTGTCCACTTTTCAGCTTTACTCAAAGTGGGAAAACAATCTCAGCAAGCCATTTGATTTTCAAGCAGCCTAATGTCTAGAATGGAGATTGGAGAGAGGAGCGCTATCGTTGGATGAGCAATGCATTACAAGATGTTGCCAAATCATCTGATGGTCCAGAGACAAGAGAGGACAAGCAGTCATATTATGCAACGCCCCGGGATTAAAGATTAGGGTTAACCAAGAGGTATTTGAGGGCACCGTTGAGTCAGGATATAGTGAGTTATAATCAGAAGGCTGCTGGGAAACTGGTCAATACAGTTAAAGGTCTGTTGACACCCAACATGACCACCATCAAACTCCAACAAGCTCCCTACTGACTCAAAGAGGCATTTTCTGTGTCTGCTCCCCTTCATCCTGTCCAGTGACAGTGGGAGGCTCTGGAAACTGTCTGGAACACGTTGATATTCTCATTAAACTTACACTTAGAGCCTGTCATGCTTATTCTAGATGTGGCAGTGCCTTCAAAATTAATGATAAGATTGCTGCTTCGGTCTGATATGGACCAAATTACATCCAAAGTGAGTCATGCTGCTGGGAAGATTCCTTCTAGCTGTTTGTTGGTGAGTGTATCTCCTGATTGCACCGGATCTAACCAGCTGGGGAATTGCCTGCGCTTCTGCATAAACAAATAACATCACAGGGCTGATGTCACACAAAAAAGAAAGAAATCTGTTAAATGTTCGATCTGTTTCTGTCGCAGTCTCAAAAAATACACACACACTTCATTGTTAAAATACAGCCGATAAAGCCAGTGTTGTACCTCGTTACTTCTGAGAGGTTAAAATAATATTTTTTTACCTAAATAACTAAAAAATAACTTTACATATTTTAGATTCATTTAAATTATTTTACATGTTCTCATTCAACAAAGTCAAAATCTTCAAATGAAAGTAGACAAATCTGCACATCTAAAAAAACATTAAAAAAATAACAACTTGATAGCATTAAATTTTTTCAATCCAGAATAATCTTTCTGAATATTCAAAACTTACAAGTTTAGAGCAACATCAAATACACTAATTATTAAGGTGTATTTATTAGTGAGCAGAACAAAACAAGTTTCTGGACAAAGAAGATCTTCTCTATAGCAGCAGACGTCCCTTGCTAGTTAATTGTGGCTAACAAGCACTCGCATCGTTTATTTCATTTAGACTTCAAGTTTAGAACCAGAATCAGAAAGAAATGTGCCTTACTGGAATCTATTCTAACCTGCAGCTAAGCTCATTGGATGCCTTAGCTTGCTAGCCAATTTGAAATTAGCATAGCGTTGCTAAAGCTGGACAAACATGTTATTGTTGTTTTGACATGTAATATTTCTCAAGAACAAGTGTTTTGATCCCTATCCACCATGTTCCTATGAGCCCTGATGCCTTGCAGGAGTTACAGTGCTAACGTTAAGCAGTGGATTACTGCATGTATGGATTACTTTACTGCAGCAGTAATCCACATATGGAAACAGTATGGATTACTGCTGCAGTAAAGTAATCCAATAAGCCATGACAGTATGCTATGAGACAGATAATCGGTGAAAAAAATCAATCTCCTCTGCCTCCTCCTGGTGCTACTATTGCAGTGTAAAGAAATGCACCACCCAAAAACAACCAATCAGAGCCAGGAAAAGGTGCTTAGTGCTGTCAATCACCCTCATGAATGCACAGCTCAGTAATAGTAATGGTTGAGAAACAACTTCCCATTACAGGAAAACTATCATCTGCCATCAATGGTGGCCATGCTAACTAACCTGAGCATTCATGTCAGGCTAGGGGCCACATTCTTGTAGCTCCGGCCCTCCGTATACACATAGTTTTAGGATATTCAAATATTCAAACTATAAATCTTTGAGATTTTTTCCTTCAGTACTAGTAACACAAAAGATGTATATCCTCTGGTGTTGGTTTTAGACAGATCTACACTATTTGTTTTCTGTATAAGTAAGCATTTTCCAATGATTTGGATTTAATACATTACTGTGTTTGTAAGGTATTGTGCAACTTATTTAAGAAGCAAACATGTGAACATATGGGCTCTCTAGTCCAACTCCCATATTGGAAAATTACAGTCCTGCAACATTCCCATGCATCCCTGTAGCCTGAATCAAACTAATGGCTGCTTCACCAGTCCTGTCTGGCTGCTGAAGAGTTAATTCAACATTGGATTCAGCTGTGCTGAAGCAGGGCTGCATGTAAACGGACTGCAGTAGAACAGACTCACCCAAACTATTCTGAGTCGCCCATCTTCATGCTATAAATCAGCCTCTAATACCGATTTCTTTCTCTCCCTCTTTTTTTTCTTCTTCTCTTTTTCTTGCCTCTCTCTCGCACAGATCAGCCGAAAAGTAAACCAAGAGAAAGTGGGAAGGAGGGACCAGCCGATCAGACTCCACCCAGATCCAGCCGCAGCGAACCAAGGCCATAAAAATGAGCGGCTCCCACCCCCGCCTCCACCAGAGCGCCGCGCCCGCTCCCAACGCTCTCTCCTCGGACAAGGACGCAGAAATGCCCGCCACAGAGAAGGACCTGGCCGAGGATGCGCCGTGGAAGAAGATCCAGCAGAACACGTTCACCCGCTGGTGCAACGAGCACCTGAAATGCGTCAACAAGCGGATCGGCAACCTGCAGACGGACCTGAGCGACGGGCTGCGGCTCATCGGGCTCCTGGAGGTTCTGTCCCAGAAGAAAATGTTCCGCAAGTACAACCAGAGGCCCACCTTCCGCCAGATGCAGCTGGAGAACGTGTCGGTGGCGCTGGAGTTCCTGGAGCGGGAGAACATCAAGCTGGTGTCTATAGGTGGGTGTGATCATGAATGGAGAGCCAGCTGGTCCGGCGGAATGAGGAAGGTGTGGACTTCACTGGGTGTTTGGAGAGGAACGCATGGGGCGCAGCTGGGGACGGGCAACGCTTTTAAAGGGTTAAACATCCGGAGCTTTAACGCCACTGAACGTTCCTTCAGTGTCCAGGAGTTTGCTGGGCTTTGTTCGGATTGGAGGAGGGGGTCGGTGTGAATGTCCAGACTGGGGCCCTGAGGTTTTCTCTCCTCCTGCTGAGCTGAGCTGAGCTGAGCTGGACTGAACTGGCTCAGCTGTGCAGCTGGATGTTGCTCTGGCCTGGAAGGAGAGACAAACGGAGATGCAACACAGGGCTATTGTCTGCACTCATGTCTTGCTGTGGGTTGGGTCAACTCGCGTTTATGACACGAAGCTCGACTTGATGAGCTTTGTCTACATGCAGCTGCTTGCCTCGACTCCTGGTTTACTGTAGCTGCTGTTGTTTTTACTCGGTGAAGTGAAAACTTCAGCAACACTTAAGGTGCTTAGAAGTGACTTTTCTAAAGTCGTTTCTTGTCGCTCAAGTGTTTCTGAAGTTTTCTCCTCTCCTCTTACTTTCTCCATGCACTTCGGTGAAGCTGTAACTAGACATGTTTTGGATTACTCTGAATTAAGCTTCCTGCTCTGATATACATCACATCTAGGCCTGTCATAACAGAATCTGCTGGATGATTAATTATCCCAGTGATTATCATGATAACTTTGTTGTTTTGAGACCACTTTCTTTGATAACGGCATCCTAATGCAAGTTTGCCCTCTCAGATGTCAATACCCCATAATTCTGCAAATAACGCAGCTCTTTGGAACTGGCAGATGTTTTAAACGTCCAAAATAAAATGCAACCAAAAGCTATAAATAAAAACTACAGAACCCAAACCATGAATTAAAAGGATTATGTCATCTTTGAGGGGAGGGGGAAACAAATTACCTTTGACAAAATATTAACTATCAGAATTGGAGATTATTGAGCTCGGAACACTTAGGTGTCATGACGACACCAGTGTCCTCATGGGCCAATTGTAGGAGTGCACAGATAAATCAGCCAGTGAATAAATCAACCCTGAATACCGTAGGTTTGGGAGATGGGTGATTGGTTAATACATGCATGTGAAGCTGATCTTATCCTCTGATCAGCAAAGTTCTAAAAATCAGCCGCTGTCCTTTATTTCTCTGCCATAAGAGATGTTTGACTGTTGGTCCCGCCCACCAGTTCATGTCTGCATGTTTGCAGTTCATGGTCACCCCACTGTTGTCATTGTGGTGAGTTTCTTCCCACATTTAGCAACAAAATAAATCTGCAAGTCAGGCTTTTTTTTAAAAATGACAATGACGGACAGTTAAGGGGTTAATTTATCATGCTGATAATTGTTTATTGCAACAGGCTGAATCATATCTCCCCTCAGCTGTGCTCCAGACCCCTCAAACAGCCCATAATGAACTTTTATTTGTCCTGTAGCAACATTTTCACGGCACAAATGAGCAGTTTTACTGCCCTGTGAGCGGAGAACCACCTGGAGCCCGGAGAGGCAGCCTGCAGGCGCTCGGAGGAAGAGGTCTGTGTGAGTCAGGAATGACTGAGTCCTGGTCATCCTCAGGGAATGTCTGGCTCATTTCAGGGTTTCCACATGCATGTTCCAGCCTCAGGTGAAGAGAGCTTATTTTGAACCACAAATCTGACATGCGATCAGAGCCGGTGGCAGAGCTACTGTGGGTCTTGCTTAATCAGAATGGAGATTATTGAGCTCAGAACCCTTAGCTGTCATGACAACACCAGTGTCCTCATGGGCCAATTATAGGAGTGCAATGGGTACTAATGTGACAATAGGCAAGCAATGTGACATAGGTGGGGTTGGAAGAATAACCTGACTTTTTTGTTGTTTTTTTACGTGTATCACTTTGAATCTTGGTGCCAGCTTGGAGTATTAGTTGAGCCAAGTTGTACCAGGCTCCAGTGATCCTCCCCTGCAGGTCTGTGTGTTCCTGCTGCTGACTCTCCCTCATGTCCAGCTGTCGTCTAAAACTCTCTTTATCTGAAGATGAGGGCAGCCTGCTTTCTTCTTTCACTTCCTCCTTTCATAGCAGAAGAAATGGCCACACCCAGGCAGCAACACTCACCACAAAATTACTAAACTGCCATCTCGACTACATGATGCGTACAGTCTGGGTCTGTAGCTTTGCTCCTTCTTGATGCCCTTTAATGTTATGTTTATCTCAGTTTCTGAGTCCCTGCCCCTAAATGCAGAATCTCAGATGGCCACACCTTTTCATTTCTCATTTGAGCATCAGTTGAACTGTTGCTAAAAACCAACGCAGATGGATATGCAACAATGACCAGCGTAACACTGCCATTAAGGGTTACTCAAGAGCAACCAGTAATTTGCTCCACCCTGACAGCAACAGAAGCAACACTACGAACTGGACAGAAAACTGTTATTAGTCTGAGAGCGTCTAAAGGTCGCGTGTTGTGAATTGGCCAGAATGCTCGCATCCTAACCTGACATGCGTGTCCAGGCACACTTGGAACATGTTGCCCCACCCGAACACGCTTAGTGTCCACCAGCTGTCAGGCAACAACCCTCAGAAACCCAGGACTAATGGGAAGAAACGCAACTTTAAAAACTTCACCAAAACCAATCAACTCAAGACAAATGTTGATGGGAAAAGTTTTGTTAAATGTATGAGATTACAATTAAAAAGTCAGAATATTTGACTTAAGCACTAGAAATGTGAGCCAGCAGCTTTATCATAGTTTTGAGGGTAAAGGATTCCCTCACAGAAGCATCAAGCCCTGGCACCAAGCCATTTTTGTACTAATTTCAGGTGACTTTTACATGAAGGTGGCCATTGCTCTTTGGGATGTTATTACATTCGAACCCCGTAATCATCCATGTACACAACAGGTGCACAGATTGCAGTTTTCTGCCTGATGACCGATCTTTAAAAAGCCTGACCTGCCATCTCTAATTCTGGCCGATAACGATGTGTTTTTGTCTGAAATGTTGCTAAATATAGCAAGAAAGTCACTGAGCTGATAACGGTGGACCTACTGTTAACCGTGTTCAGGTGTCTGTTTTCTCTCATGGCAGAGTTTATGTGGACAGTGGCTGATTTTTATTTTTATTTTTTTCAGACCTTTTCCCAATGTCAGTTTTTCTTATGCAAGTGTTGGCCGACAGTCAATCTCTCAAAATGAAGGATTTTCTTCACCCACACCCATTAAAAACGCTTAATGTGCATTTGCTAAGGTTTGATATTTGTAGAATCGAGATGAACGAATCGGTTAATCTTTGGTATAAAATATATTGCAACCAGTTCACCTGGAGCCACTGTTGAAAGGATTTGATAGTTCTAAGCTTAAATGCTTAAATACATTATCCGTAATGCTGTTTGTGAAAAACTAAGAGATGGATATCTGTGATGATTTACCCACATTTTGTTTATTCCAATCACACAGTAACCCACTACTCTTAATATACTAGCCATTTTTTAGGAACCAAGTCAGATGGCTACCTGAAGAGCAGTTAGTCCAGCAAACAGGCCGTTGTCAATACACATTTAAAATGCATCTCACTAAATATTTCAAGAATTCACTTGGATATTGAGCAGATTGTCATTCAATAAATTGTGCTGTTCTAATATTTGCCCCAGCTTCACGATGCTGTACTCCGATGGCTTGAGTATAAGATGAGAAGCTTAATGGCTCAGTGTGATGTCTCCCAAAACTGGTTCCAAGTTGTTTGTATTGATCTACAGCTTAAAGCATTAGCCACTGCAGTGTTGCACTGGTGCTTGTCTGTAGGTTGCTATTGAAGGTGGGTCCGCTGATTCCAAAGTGGATTTTTCCAATAATATGTTGACGAGCCTTTATAAAATCCTTTCCCGTTTCCACAATCCTTGGGTCATATCTCAGTGATCACTGCAACCAAAGTTTCTCTCCAAGATGGATGAACTTGTCTTTCTACAGTTTTCAAAGCCACAATAGATCAGGAAAAAACATTAAGGATGTTTAAGTTTAAGTGCCTTGCAGCTTTTGGAGTGACGTTGGCTGCTGCATAAGACAATGTGTTGGTAATCTAGTTTTTATGCTCATTGCATTCTGTAGTTCTCTAAATGTCCAACTGTGTGACGTTAGTTTGGCGTGTGTGTTGGAGATGATTAATGTACTGCACAGAATTCAACTCGTCTATCTTCGCATCATCCTGGACTTTTCCCATTTAAACAAAAGGCTGTTTATGTGAGGATCTCGTTCTAATCGGCAGCATCTTTTCCTCAGCAGCAGAGTGCTGATTTTAAAGCCCTTCGGGAACGCTTCTCAACCTGTGCTCACCTGCCTGCTGTTCGCAGAAACATCAGGACTACAGCCAGTAAACTCTTCCATGAATGCTGCATGCACAAAAAAACAGACTGATGGTGTAACTTTGTTCCTGGCGGCTCTCCTGTCTTTCCTCGGGAGGAGAGATGTGCAGGTTGGGGCACATGCGTGTGTGGCAACAAGCAGTTGTCTCCTCCTGGAAGGATGTTGCTTCATAATGCAATAAATGTTTTTGCGTATTACTAATGAAAGAATGAGTTAAATATCATTAACAGCAAGCATTGCTAGAATCAATGGTCTGTGAGCTCACTGGAGCGCAAACAGGCTCCGGTGGTTTGAACCGAAGCACATTTTTGCGCAAACAAAAGCAGAGCTAGCTATAGAAACATGAACATGGGGATGTTCAGGACTGACTGGGGGCTGGTGTGGGTCCTGCTCCCTTGACCTCCCTGGGATGGCATGGTGCCCCACCCATTCCTTGGATTTTCTAATTCCTAGATGTAGTAGTACGTCAATCCCATTGGTTTGGGGTTTTGGGGGCAAGTTTTCCTCAATGCTCAAAGCCCCTGGCCTCTGCTGCCAGCAGCTGCCATCATTTCTGGGTTGAGAGCCATGTGGTGAGATGTGGTTGGGTACCTTGTCTGCTCTGGGGTCTGCTGCTCTTGTGCTTCACTGCCTCCATGTCTGGCCTATAGCTACTCTTTGGGGGGCAAGGGGGTTGTCTGGCTTTCTCGGGGATGCTACAGCCTCTGGGATCCAAGGCTACTTTAGGATCAAGTACTGAAACGCTACTACTCTTGATGTTGCATCCTGGCAATTTGCATATCATCAAGAACTGCCTGGATTCCTTAAGTGTTGGCTAATTGTCGAAGTACTATGCATTCAGACTTTCTGTGTCTGAAACATATTTAACATTTGTTTTAATGTATTATAAAGATTTTGGGGAGTAAGTGGGTGGTTGGCACAGTAATGTCATTCAGAAAGTACAGCAAATCTTCTGTTGCCAAAACTCTCCCCACATCTCCTAATCCATGCTTAATGGCTGATGGGGTTGAAGGCTGCAAAGGATAAAATGGATCACATCTGCTGTACTTCTGTCTGCCTTCCTGTTATCCCCTAAAAGTCTACTTCTCCCCCATTTTCCTCCAGCCTGAATGAACAACAGACGTGCTGCAGAATGTCTGTCTAAACATCTAAGCATATCTCTGCTACTTCAGACTCCATTTTGACTTTGCTGATACAGAAAATAACCAATTTTTAGCCTTCTTTACTCTGTAACTTTAACACTCGTCAGTGTGTCCTATAACGTCCACAGCCAATTTCTGTCCAGCTCTAAAATTAAATTGCCACTTGTTTGGTATGTGTAATGACCAATAATCATTTAATTGTTCAGTCCTGTAAATGGAAACGTCACAGGTTTTGCTGAGGTTTGACTGATGTAGAGCAAATGAGAAGGAACAAAGTAATGCTTTAAAAGCAGCACCGTGGACATTCACATGTTTAAAACAATATCTCAAGTGTTTTCCAACTGTAAACCTGGAATACAACTTGGACAAAGTGCAGCAGGGAGAAAAGAGGATAATCTCTGAACATTTTAACCTCTACAGGCCTGATCCAAAAAGTAGTTCTGTGAAAATAACTTAAAACTATAATATCCTAAGTTCTTCATTAAACACAAATTTTCTGTAGTTGAAATGAAAAATTTCAATAAAGAACTGTCTGAAAGGGACAGACATCCTGCTAAAATTGGAATCGCCTTCATAAAGAAATGTTGATGCTCAATCAAAAGTGAGATAAATGTTGGGTGAAATTGCATCTCCTTTTGCAAGTGTGTTGACAATGAGTGTTGACAACATAAGCTTCATAAGCTAAAGAAGACTGGTCAAGAGAATGCTGCCGATGAGCAGGGTCTGCAATCCCATAGAGTACGGTGGTATTCCAGCTATTGTGTTACATCATAGCTGGAAAGCTGCCTCCAACACCCAATGTCTAATGTTCAGCCTGAACAAGGGATGCATGGAAAACGCATGTGAACAGCAGCGACAGAGTGGAATATGTGGAGAGTTTTGGGAAGCTGTGCGGGCCTTTTTGAGTTTCTGTTCTTACTCTGTTACAAGGAGATCGTTTCCTTTTCTTTTTTTTTCAGTTGCGTGGAAACCAAGGTCCCTCTGTCAGGCTTGAAGATAGTTCTCAGATGTTTTCAGGAAGAAAGCTGTTGTTGAAAGCCACATGCTATGTATCAAAGCTCATTAATCATTTTGCCTGAGTCCTCCTCTGGCCTTCTGTCCTGCCCTCCCTTCTGCCCCAACCTTTCATCTCCTCCTGTTTTTTTTCATTTTCTGATTCCTGCCCAACTCCTTACTCGGATGGATAGAAAATATCCCATTTTCAGTTGGGCAAATTGACAGGCTGGAGTTAAAATGTCCTATGCTCAAGCACTTCCTTTTTTTTCTTTCCTTGGGCCTTCCACCTCGCTTCCCCTCCTCCATGTCCTTCCCTCCCTCCTCCTCCCTCCCGGTCTGAAACCAGAGCCCAAGGAATGGGAGGCCTGCCAAGATTCAGTTTGCTTTGCCCTTTTAAGGCAAAAAACCAGGGGGAACTTTTTTCTTTTTTTCCAAGCAGAGGCAGAAAAGAAAATGAAGGGAGGGGGGAAAAGAGGGGATGTATGGGAGGAGCAGAAAGGAAGAGCAGGAAGTGTAGTAGCTTAATTGTGGCTTATTTTATATAACTTGGAGGGAAGGAAGGAGCAGAGAAAATGATCAGCTTTTGGATGTTTGAGGAAGCTGTAGTTGACTTGTCTTTGCCTATTATGTCACACACTATTAAAGCTAATTTAACTCAGGCCATCATCTTGATGTCCATGAGGACAATGAGGAATGGAAGACATTTCCTGAAGTCTGTCTTAATCAAAACTCAAGTTTTTGCACTTACTCAAAGTACTTTCTGGCTTTTTCAAAGAGTTATTGTGCCTAAAGGGAAATGGAAACACATTTGCCAAATAAGTTCTGACATAGTGTGCGCTCCCTTCTATCGGTGGCTCTGGGTCGCACCAAAGACTCAAAACCCCCAGCTTGGATGGGGGGACCCTCATTTTCTGAGATGAGCGGTTCATGATGGTTTAAAACATCTACTTCCTGTTTAATCACAGCCATGTGAAAGGTCAAAATATGGTGAAATTATGCTTTGCATAGCCTAGTTGATTTACTCCAAACCAGTAGAGGGAAACATGACTAATTAGCATTTTCTTTGACGATTTTAAAGTTCGCTCAATTGGATAAAAACGGAGCTACTCTACCTCATGATTTGTAGTGATAAAAGATATATACTAATCGTTGCCATGTGGTTATTTTTCTTCAAAGTCTTGATACTTGTAAAGATAATTAATTTTTCTATCCATCACCAGACCTGCTTATCCAAGATGAGGTTATGTGGAGGGAAACCCACAGATCCGTCTCACCACAGTTTCTATGACTGAACTCATCACCACCAAATCTGAGACTTGTCTAGAGCCAGAAGAGCATAGAGTGGTCAGGGAGAATTAGTGTGGCGTATGTAGTGACGCAAGTTCTCTACTGGTCTATCGTGGTGAAGAGAGAGCTGAGCCGAAAGGAAAATGCCATCAGTTTACTATGGGTATTGGGTAGTGACTGAAAGAACATGATTTCACAGCAAGCAGCCAAAATGAGTTATCTGAATTGGGTGTCTGGGTTCTCCCTAGTGATGGAGAGAGAAGCTTGATCCTCTGGGAGGGCCTCAGAGTAGAGTAGAGTGTCTTTAGGTTGGCTTTTTCTTCACTTCAGGAGACTAGAGACTGCACCAAGGATTAGGTTCAAATATCTTGAATGTCTCTGTTTGAAAGTAAAATCGACCCTGCTTAGCTAGGAGTTATTAGTCTAACTTCTTTATAGTTTTAAACCATGGTCTTAGACTTATAGGAACTATTCACATGATCATGTCCTCATTCAACAAAAGTAATGAGAGGAAAAAGTCAGTTTTTGGTGTCCTTCCAGTCAGACCTGAACCACCTTATGACTCTTAATTTCCTCCTTACCCAGTTTCCAGAAGCAGCCCAGTCACCACAAAATCAGTTCATTTGAATTGCTTATATCGGGGCTTTTATTATTATTATTTTTTGCACATAGAAGGTTGGTATGTAAATGAACCAGTAAATTGAGAGTTCAGATCAATCTTCACCACCACAGACCATAGCTGTGATGCACCGTGGCAAAAAAGGCCAGAATCCATCTAAGCATTTCTTTCTCTGTCCTACAATCTCTTTTGAACAAGTCATCAAAATTGAACTCCTCCAATTTACTCAGATGGATATCCTCAACCCAGAGGAAGGACATCATAATTATTTGGTTGTAACGTTGGTGTCCGGCTTGACCTCTGGGTTTCAGCGCACCTGTAATCTTGGCAGTGAGTTTAGCACCTCCTTATGAACTATGTGAAGGCATGGAGGAAAACATTGACATACTGATTTGAGTTGGGATATGGAATGAATGGGATACATTCAAGTGGCTTCATTTAAAAGTATGTGTTCACATTTTTTAAATTGAATAAATGTCTTAAAGCGAGAGCTTATCTGGCCATACTTCTCTGTTGAGGGGCCAGGATAAAGACGAGCTGCGGGTTGGGGACGGCAATGATGTCATGGGTTGGTTGGTTGGTGGGAGGTCCTTGCTGCTTTGAGACTGTGTCAAATGGATGAGTCATGGGAATTTTGGGGACAAGAGGAAGATCAGACATTTAAAAAGGTTGGAGGGAAGAGTTGTGAGTCAGCAAAAGGGAGGTGGGGGGGGGGTTGTGGCAGGCTTTGTCCATATATGGGCTGCAGTAAGCTTGTGGTCTGCTGGGAATACTGCCAGATTCCTTGGATGTTTAATAGCTATTGAGAGGAGAATACACACATGTACTGACGTTATCAGAATGTGTTTGCAGATGTGTCATAATACTTTTGACAACAACTTTCTCATCGGACTAAAATACCTTTTTTAAAAGTCATTCAGAGTTCCTTCGAAATGCCGCAAGTGGGAGTTTGTTGCTGATTTTTAGTGTCTCAGCTGAAGATTCAACACAGTGCATAATCCGACTTCCTCAGCTGTTGTTTTGGTAACATTAGGGGTCTTGTTTGAGCTGGTGTACCTGACAGCTATGTAACACACCCTTGCTGCAGCTGATCTGCATTCCTCCAGCAAGCAACGACCTGTGATTCACACCCAGCTCAAACCCACCCATTGGTCCAAAAGATACGTTAAAACTCGTAATTTTATCTCTGTCCTTAGGCAGCTTTTTCTGACTCTCCTTTATTGCCTTTATTTTTCTTGTCTCTCCTTTTACTTCCATTTGTGGTTGGACAGAGTTTCTCCATTTGTACCCACGGGCAGAGAGGTTCTGGTGTTCTCATGATGACTGACCTCGAAAGAGTCACTGGGTCTGAGCTCATGCAGAGTTTATTTGTCCGCTGGGACCCAATGCAATGCAATGTCATGTTTTACAGCACTAGAAAACAACTTGATATAAGCTGTGTTTCCATTGACAATGATATTTTGCAATTTGAAGTTTTGAAAATAAATTCACTAAATGGGAGCATAACGGGTTTTGAAAAAAAAAAAAATACATATTTGTTTTTTTAATGAAGTTTTGGTGCTTTTTTTGTTGGCAAAACTGCAGTGGAAACGGTTTGCATTGCACAAGTCGCCTGATCAATGGCGGGATGTTGCCATTGGTGCAAACCACAAAGTGGACCATTACAGGAAGTGGTAGGAGTATCATGGCATTGCATGTTTTTTACTGTTATCGCATGAACAAACTTATTCATGTGTGATTTCCATTTGCCTTATTTAATAGAAACAACATAATTGCTCAATTGTGTTTCTATTTGACACTGGCAGAATGTTGAGAAAGCTTTGCATACATTTGAAATGGAAACACGGTTAGTGTCAGAAAACTGGGACATTTCCCTGACATTTCCCTGTCCCAGTGCAAGTGCCTTGCACTTGCACTGGGTCAAACTGTAATAATGAAAATATTTTAAGTAGATCTGTGCCTTGCACTTGCATTGTGTTTTTACAGCTTGTCTGGTTCTCCACGTTGCTCTGCATCCAGTCTGAACCCATCACCAAACTCTTGTTGTGGCACCAGGCCCAGGTTTTCCGGCCTGTAATACGCCCCACATTAACCCCCGCAACTGAAGCAGTTTCCTCAATGAAACTACTAAAAATCAGTCTTGGTTCAATAGATGCACTATTGAATCAAGAATCCGATCTGGGCCACTGAGGCTCAGTGGATACATTGTATCATAGCAGTCAGCACAGTGCTTTGCATCCTTACAAAACACCAACACTCTTGCCCAATTTTCCCCCCTCCTAGACAATGTTCTAATCGGTGAGAGGACACGCTGACACATTGCCCCACCCTTCCCCTCAGGCTGGACCTCTGCAATCATCCCTTCAATAAACTGTCTTATGCAACCAGAGTGCTGGGCTTGCTGGGGGTAGGGGATGTTGTGAGTCGTGCCCAGACTAGCTTCAAGCTGCATAACTTTTTCCTCTACAGCTGGTGGTTATAACCCAAGAGGAAGAAATCAGATAAAATGGTGGGCTGAATGCGCTGCTTTATTATGATGTGGCTATCAATGAGTTAAAATATATACTGAAATATTTACGTTTTTTGTAATTCTCCAAGAGTCATGGTTTATCACTTCACCTTTTTGCAGTTGGAGTTCAGGGATGAGATCTGGGACAAAGCTGTTTGTTTTGTTTTGTCATGCCTGGTCAGGATGAAGGATTTCTGGAAAGTCAACTACCCAAAGCAGTCTGTTGGGTTTGCCTTAATAGTATTTTACTAGTTTGCTTTATGAACTGAATATGATCGTATTGTGTTGTAACAAAATCGCATGTATAATGGAATCTGTTTCATTTACCTGCTGGACTGACTTTTATCTGGATTTGATTCGGACCTGTTGATTGTAGAACAAGTTTCACTTATTTCTCTGTAAAACAGAATCTCCATAACAAACTACATAATTTTATTAGAAAATTTAATTTTTAACAATGTCCTCTATTGTAAATGTAAATTGTATACAAGTGAAATAAGTGGTAATAAAGTGAAGTTTGATTATAAGTGAAATGGTTTTCTTATGAAATGTTCAATTGTTCTGAAAACCAATAACGGACCTTACATTTTGTTACGTGCTGTCATTCCAATTATCAATACACAAATATGTTTGTGTATTGATGATTTCTTATAGTTCAAAAGCAGCTCTTAATAAAATGGAGGGTTTTAGTCTTGATGTGCAGTTTTCTGGATGAATGCTGCTTGTTCCAGTTCTGGGGATGCAGAGCAGAACCAGAATCAGGACAGCTTTAGTGCTAAGCAGTTATAGTACTTGCTCAATCTTCCTGGTTTCAAATAAGAACACAAGCAGCAGCTGTATGAATAAACGTTTAATAATAAAACCCTATCATTTGAACATATCTTTTTTTTTTTTTCTTTTTTTTTTCTATCTGGTGACCATAGGCAAGTCAGGCTGAGACTTATCCAGTGTGACTACCTTAAGATGCCACCACTTCATCTATACACACAATATTTACCATCACATGATTTATTTAAAGCAAAAGGCTATTCATACGAATGCTTAAGTATTACTATTACAGTCTATTAAAAAACTAATGCAAAAATTTAACTACATATTAAATTGAAGCGTATGTACAGATTAGCCTTTAAATTATAGGCTTGTTTTTCAGTTCTTCAACAAACCAACACAAGTATAACAAGCTGATATAAGGTTAAAAGTTAGTTAAATTTGTTTGTAAAAGATGAAGCACAATATTGGTAAAATAGAAACTCTGATGGAAAATCTTGGTATACACCAATACTGTTAACCAGTTGTCATTTAACGGTTTCTTTCAGCTGCCGATGTTTGGTATTTTTACTCTAAACAGACCTTCAGATGGGATAGTTTAACGCTTTTGTCTGTAATTTCAGTGCCTCTATGTGGTCAGATTAAAATCTGCACAGAATATGTAAACTCCCCAATCTCTTCCGGGGCTAAACATACTAGCTGATGTGTCGATATACAGCTGACTACTCTCTGAAAATGGTGCCATACATTAACTAAGAGAGGGAAATATAATTTTCAAAGATCATCTTTCCTTTGCATTTTAGTCACTGAGAATGTGTCAAATACGAAGTAACAATTTACATGTTTCTATGTGTTTCATTTTTATAGCAGTTTGTCCTTAAACCCTTGTCCTCTTGGCCTTCAGACTCTAAAGCCATTGTGGATGGGAACCTGAAGCTGATCCTGGGTCTGATCTGGACCCTCATCCTGCACTACTCCATCTCCATGCCCATGTGGGATGAGGAGGAAGAGGCAGATGACGGCAAGCAGAAGACGCCCAAGCAGAGGCTGCTGGGATGGATCCAGAACAAACTTCCTGAGCTTCCCATCACCAACTTCAACAGGGACTGGCAGACTGGCCGGGCCCTGGGAGCCCTGGTGGACAGCTGCGCCCCAGGTGAGGGGAAGTTGGGATGTTTGTCTCTTATTAAAGTAGGGTTAGGGTTAGGGTGTGCAGACATGTTCTGTTTGTGTCATAGCATGTGGTTTTGATGTGGGGCTGTTGTGATTCAGGGGGGCGTTTATCTAATTCTTCAATTGAAAGGTGATGCAAGAGTAAAGAAAAGGGAGCAAAAAGGAGGAAACATGGCAACACAGGCAGGATTTTTCCACATTATCAGCTTTTAGTCACCTGCAGATTAACAGACTGAAATCAAAAGAATTAAAAAAAAATAACTTGTCAAACAATCTTAAAAGCTGCTCAGCATGTGTGAAACTATCCAGCTGACGACGGTTTGCTTCAGTAAAGCCTGATCATTCTGGAGGGTTTAAAGATCGGCTTGATCAGGAACTAGAAACATTAAGTGTATGTTATTTAACATAATAGTTTTATTCTGCCTCTATGATAAAGTTGTGGTGTTGTTTGAAACCCAGCTGAGCCGATTCTCACCTCCAGGTCTGTGTCCTGACTGGGATCAGTGGGATCAGACCAAACCAGTGGATAACGCCCGTGAGGCCATGCAGCAAGCTGATGACTGGCTGGGCATCCCTCAGGTAGGAGACGAGTCAGAGAAAACAGCTGCACACACACCAGCACTTAACTATCTAAGATGTTTTTGGGACTGTCAATTAGGTTTTTTGTTTGTGCTTGTTGGGATTTGAATTTTGAAGTAAGACAGAAATTTCCAACTCATAGTCACTGCTATTGATGTCGTTCTCATGACTTTGAAAATAAAAACCACACATTTTAACATTTTGTAGAAAAGTGGATTTGAATACATTTTTGTGTTGGCCTTTGCTGAAATAAATGTTTCCTAATAGATCATCAGATTTTTAAAAATGGAGGTGTAAAATCTTCATAGATCAGTTTTTTAGGACAGGGATATACACACATATAGTTAATCCTCATTTTTAGGAATTTTGTTGAAAAATCAGCCTCAGTCCACATTATCCCATTAATAATGCTGACGATCAGAAGCGTAAACCATCAGTGCGTAGTAGGTTGTAAGGATCTCTTTACACCAACATTTATTCTTTGGCTGTATTTGGCATTTGAGTCATTTCTAGACGTTGATGACGTTAGCCAGTTCATGCCAAACAGAAAACTGTTGGCACGGCTGGCACAGTGTAGCGTGCTGGCAGTTTCTCTGTGGTCGCTGCTGTTTCCGTCGTCTTCTCTGTTTCTTCTAAGAAGTGAGCGTAATGTCTTCCCCCCTTGCCATGTCTGTGGGTTGCAAAACCAGAAAGTGAGAGTCTGTATGAGTGGCTGCTGAAGGTTTGCATGTGAATCTGGATCGGGTACTTTCTGAGCTGAGGTGGAGGACTGGCACGGTTCTTTAATCACCATGTCAGTACCTAGTTTACTTCTGTGGTTAATGGGTTCTATGGCAACCAATAAAGAACCGTTGCTGGTTGCACATGTGGTATGCCCTTTATTGGGTAAAGGCAAACGAGTGTCATAGACCTTAAATATTAAAACGTGTTCCTTTTTGTCTATTTTTATCAGGTTATAACCCCAGAGGAGATCGTAGACCCCAACGTGGACGAGCATTCAGTCATGACCTACCTGTCCCAGTTCCCCAAAGCCAAGCTGAAGCCTGGGGCTCCACTCCGACCTAAACTCAACCCCAAGAAGGCCCGCGCCTACGGCCCAGGTACACACAGCTCTGATTGAGGACTCCATGTTACCTGCTGTGACAAACTGTCCATCCTGCTAGCTTTTGGAAATACTGAACAATATTTAACCAGGGCTTGAGATGATAAATGCATTTCAAAAACAAGACCTGCTGCGGAGTTATAGGTTTAACAAAATGATTAAATACAGAAGCAGCGTCGGGATAAACCAGCTTCACTCTTGCTGTTTCTATAGAAACTAAAGGTTATGGTTGGAGGGGCTGAAGAGGAGTTAAACATAGATTTTGGTGGTTTGGCTGTGCTGTGCATAAGGTCAAAAGAGAAAAGCATCAGCAGAACCTGGAGAGAATCCACTGGAGCTGCCCATCCATCTGGGAGGGTCATGGAGCTGAGTCGGCATAATCTAAAGTCTGAAACTTCTGATAAATCACACAGCACAATGCAAAGAGCTCTGTGTGAACAGTTTGACCTGGGCCTGGTGTCCAAAGGGAGGCAGATGCCTTCCTGCAACCAAAATGACACAATGTTTTTCACACAACTATGTCAGTAAGGCCCGGTTTTGACACTTTGGGTGAAGTATTGGTAGAGCCTGGAGGCCGTCTAACAGCTGAAGCTTGGCCCAACCTGCGTCATAAACCGGGTGACGGAATCAAAGTGGTACAATGGTCCAGTCAAAATCCGGATTGAAATTCTGTAGTGGGAACTTTTATACAGCAATGAACAGATCAATGTCTCTAACCTCAATCCAATGAAGAAACATTAGTAAGAGTGAACTAAGAAGTTGTCAAGCATGCAAGGGAGTGCAAATTATGACTAAGAGTTGTTGCTAGGATATCTGGTTCTGCAAGAAGTCGTCTATAAGCTGGACGACTTCCATAATGCTTTAGGGTTCATTGCTCACAACTACACATCATTAACTGATGTGTAGTTCATCTGAGGCTGCAGTCGCCTCGTGTCTGAAACATCGAATCTGTCATTTGAAGGCGTATCCAGCTGCATTTCTGCATCTGCTGCATGTTGATGTGTGTGTTGTCTCTGAAGGGATTGAGCCGGAGGGAAATGTCGTGATGAAAAAGGCGATGTTTACCGTTGAGACCATCAGTGCGGGGATGGGAGAGGTGCTGGTTTACGTAGAGGATCCTGCAGGACACAGAGAGGAGGTTTGTCAGTCTTTGGGAATGTAGCCTGTTTAAACTAAAGCTTTTTAAAAGCTGGGGATTTTGTAAACTGTTGTTCAATTTTCCTTTAGGCCAAAGTGACAGCGAACAACGACAAGAACCGCACCTACTCTGTTGTCTACACCCCCAAAGTGATGGGCATGCACAAGGTAAACTGTCCATACGTCTAATGCACAATGGATGTGTGAGGGATTGTTTTAGACACACAAATGTTAATATTAAGGGGCAAAATGTTGTCTTCAGATCATAAGAGGGGAAAAATGCCAGGACTAAACAAGTGACAAGCTGCTACTTTCAGTACCAAACTATTGTCTCTATCAAATAACCTGTTGCATATTTTTAACATTACATCACACCCGGTTTTAAAAATATCCTCAAAGATGAGAAATCTGACCAGGAAAACTGACTGGACCTCTAGTGTGATTAATTATTTCATAAAAATTTGTGTGGAGATGTATACTGAAGTGCTTTTTGTGTAAACAACCCAGAGTAGTTCAGGAACTTTCATGTGAAAACTTCAGAAGATTTGTGTTGACTGGATTAAGTACAGGATTGCAGAACCTGTTACATTCTCATGCAGTGTTAGTTATATGAATGCATAGGGAGAAAGACGTAAACCAGGTTGGTTATTTAGTTTCCCTTCTTCAGTTTGATTCATAGGTAACAAAAAAAACATTCTGGCACAAATTACTTCAACAAATTGGCAAAGACTCAGTTTTAAGTATAATTACTTTTCTTTTTTGAATCGAACAATGACGCAGAAAATGGTTTGTCGAGAGAAATTATTTTTGACTTCAAGACCTAAAGAACAGAACACTTGGAAGATTTTGCTGTGATCTCTCATTAAGAACTGGAATAATTAAATGGGGAAAACGAGAAGAGTGAATGTTTTTGTTTTTTTTTCCCCCTCCTTTTTCCAGGTGACGGTTTTGTTTGCGGGGCAGCATATTTCAAAGAGTCCCTTTGAGGTGGACATCGGCATGGCTCAGGGCAACTCCAGCAAGGTGACGGCCCAGGGCCCTGGCCTGGAGCCGTCAGGCAACATTGCCAGCAAAGCCACCTACTTTGACGTCTACACAGCAGGTAGCGTTTAAGGGGAACGTGGTCCGTTTGTCATCGAATTAAGTGGGAAATAAATAAAGACAGAATTCCACATTTGACTTGCTCTTGCTGAAAGGTGCCGGTGTTGGAGAAGTGGAGGTTGAGATCATGGATCCTGCGGGAAAGAAGAACACGGTGCCCTGTACCATCGAGGACAAGGGCAACAGCAGCTACCGCTGCACCTACAAGCCCACCCAGGAGGGGCAGCACACCATCTTCATCACCTTCGCTGGCGGCCAGATCAGCAAGAGTCCCTTCACAGTCGACGTGGGAGAAGGTGAGAGTCTGAATTTGAAGACGCCACAGCAATTGTTGTTCAAACGCGTTGACTGTAACTATTTTCCCTGTGAACCTTCAGTGTTGATTATTTCAAGCTGGTTTCTAATTGTGTTCTGTCTCCTCCTCCTCCTGCTGTGCTGGATATCAGATCTTCTGTCGGTCTCTCCTCCCAGTCTTCTCTTTGATAGCGTCCCACTGGCATCTGTCCACTCCTGAGATCGGCCTCTTCCTTCTGCTGTCATTTCCTGTTTCCTGGCGTCTCTCTTGGGTACCCACAGTGTGTCAGAGATTGGATGCATGAAAGCTTGTGATCATGTATTCAACATTTCTGACTGGACTATTTCATCCTGGAAATTATTAATTAGTTTAAGGAATGCTCTACTTATGACTAATTTTCCGAGTTTAGACTTCACATCATGAATTCAGAATGAATCAAGCTTCCAGTGTAAAGTTTCCTTCTTAGGAACCATCAACAGAAAAATATTTAATTCCTTTTTTCCATATTTGTAAGACAAGTTTTTAAATACCCCAGAGTTATTTATAAGCCATCCCAGTAAGGCTTGATAAATTGTGGCATAAGGCTAAGCATTTTTAGCAACCTTTTTGGGTCGCCATGGGATTGACAATTTAAGCTTTCTTTATCATCTTTTGTTATTAACTGACCTGGTTAACGGAGCTGGGATTGCTAACGTACCAGTGTCAGATCCTAGTGACCGTGGGAACTTACCTTAGCTACGCTTTCCAAAAGGCTGCCAACATTCCTAAATCCAACATGTTCCATGACAGATGTCTGAAAGTTCAAGAAGGGAACATGGAGCAATTTTGTTATCTGTTTAGCCTTCCTGTTATCAACTTTTAGACTAACTTCTCTCTGTTCTCCCTCTGAATAAATTTAGTCATGATGCCAAATGGCCAACTTTCATTCTTATATGCTAACCTTTAAATGCAATTTGTTCACTAATTGAATAGAGAAGCCATGCTGGGGCTGGTCAGGACAGACTGAGCAGAATCCAATCAATCGGTTAATTTTTACAATTTGTTTGTGCTATTTGCAGTTTGTACTTTCCATGATATCATTTTAAATTTTCCTGGGTTCTGCTGTGCAGCTGTTTACCACGAGTCTACAGCATGGTCTTTTGATGACTTTCATAAATTATCTAAATATTGAGCAGCTTTTTTTATATATTGGTCAAGGAATAATGACTGAAGACTGACATTCAGTCAAAACTGTTTCTTTTCTTTTCTAAAGGTAGTTGGTCACAGGAGGACAAATGCTAAAGTCTTCTTTAAATGCCCATTAGGGCTACAGTGCTTAATATTTGTTAAAATGCATGGTGACGATAAATTAAAATGTACTAAATGGCTTTCCATGCTGCCTATGAAATAAAATTAGTAATATTTATCATATTAAATTGAACACCAGTAACTTTAGTTTCACTTTATCAGCAGTACGTTTGTCTTTTTTAATAGGTTTTGCAAAATTCCAGTGAATCTGTGCAAAATGTGGCTATTTTATTCTTTAGTTTGTAGTGACTTAAAATTTTTGTCATCGATCTAAAACTTGGTTTCTAACCAAAACGTCAGTTTGATAATGACGCACAAATGGCCTAAATTAACTAATTAACTTTTGCTGTATTAATGTTTTGAGATTAAGTAAAACATTTGACTGGTTTTAATTTTATATTAGTTGCCTTCCTAGAATGTGGCTTGTGTGTTTTCTGCTCTTAATTTGCTTCCTGTTGACCAGGCAGCTATGGCTGTGGCTCCGTCTTTATTTAGGAGATAAGAATAATGCGCTACTTCAGTTTGGAGAAACTTCCTTTACCGCGTCAGCAGCAAACTCGCTCTGTGGGATGAGATAAATGTTGAGGCACCAAAAGTTTAGCGGACGGAGTTTAGGAAAGCTTTCCTGAAACTTTAGTGAAGGCTGAACCTTTAACACAAAGGCTTCATTCCTCCTGCACCTCATCCATCCTCCACCTCTCATGTTACCTGTGCTTATAAAGTTGAATTGAAAAAAAGCTTTGGTGTTTTCTTGGGCTGCTTCTCTCTAACTTTCTCCTGCTTGTTCACAGCATGCAACCCCAGCCTGTGCAGAGCGAAAGGTCGCGGCCTGCAGCCAAAGGGCCTGAGGGTGAAGGAGACGGCAGACTTCAAGGTTTACACCAAAGGAGCCGGCACTGGGGAGCTGAAAGTCACCATCAAGGGCCCCAGTAAGTTCACGGTTCATTATCCAGACAACTCCAGTGAAAACACTTATGACTATTTAAAACGCAGACTTTCACTTCAGTGCTGTGGCATCGGGTCTGTTTCACTGCTATCAGTTCTGGTTTCATACGGCAAACGATAACGTTGTTCCAATGGCCAGTTGCAACTGAAACTAGTGTCTGACTCCAAGTTTTGCATAATTTGACATCTGTAGAGCTGATTTTATTGTAATGTCTCTTTATCCAACTGAGTGTTCAGATGGATCTCAAATTTAAAGAAACAATTTTTCTAGAGCTTCACACCAATTCAGTCCTGCTCTATTCAGGTGTTGCTGGTGCCTGAATAGACACCAGCAACACCTGAATAGAGTAATCTCTTAAACTAAGATATTACAGGACTTGAATTGAGCTAACAATACTTTGAAGGGTTTTAAATCTGGCTAGAAAACCTTGTAGGTTTTTCTAAATATCGTATGAATATTATTGCAAATCAAGTCCTGTATTTACAGAGGGAATTGAGGAGCCATGCAAAAGGAAAGACCTCGGAGACAGCGTGTACGAGTTTGAGTATTACCCCACCACTCCTGGGACTTACAGCATCACCATCACCTGGGGAGGACAGCACATTCCCCGCAGGTACTGGACCACTGCTTTAACTGGAGCTGGTAGCTGAGCTTCACATTGACTGACCCCTGCTTCTCCTCTTTAGTCCCATTGAGGTTAAGATTGGTTCTGAGGCCGGTCAGCAGCTAGTGAGAGCCTGGGGCCCCGGGCTGGAAGGAGGGGTTGTTGGTAAATCTGCAGACTTTGTGGTGGAGGCTGTTGGCCAGAACGCCGGTACCCTGGGTGAGTAAGGCAGAGACGAAAGGGCAGGAAAAATCCATCCCATGTCTGTCGGGTTTAAGTTTCTCCTGCCTATGTGGCGTCTCCAAGAGCACTAACCCGTGTCCTGTTGCTCAGGTTTCTCTGTGGAAGGTCCATCCCAGGCCAAGATTGAATGTGACGATAAGGGCGATGGCTCATGTGACGTGCGCTACTGGCCCACAGAGCCAGGCGAGTACGCCGTCCATGTGCTGTGCAACAACGAGGACATCCAGCACTCGCCCTTCATGGCTGAGATTGTCAACGCTCCAGGGAAAGACTTCTACCCTGACAAAGTAAGAACACACCCAGGGACATGGGCCGGAACGAAGAATTGTGTCCTTAACTGTTAGTAATGCTTGATGGACGTTCCAGGTGAAGGCGTACGGTCCTGGCCTCCAGAGCAGCGGTCTGGCTGTTGGAAAGCCCACAGAGTTCACAGTGGACACCAAACAGGGAGGAAAAGCTCCTCTCAAGATTGTTGCTCAGGTAGTTTCTTTTGTTGCAGTTCAAAATGTTAACTTATTGCAAAGATCTCCTTATTTCATGCTTTCTAGCTATATAAATATATTCCACTTAAAGATTTGATGCTCTTGTAAAAGACCAAGATTAAGTTTTCATTAAGCCGATTTAGCTGTTACAATTGTATTAAAATCTTTCCATAACATCATGTCCCAACTGTGTTTTACACTCTCATTGGAGAACTATTGTTTACTGCACAGGATGGAGAGGGCAACCCTGTGGATGTCCAGGTCAAAGATAACGGTAACGGCACATACACCTGTACTTACACTCCACGGAAACCAGTGAAACACACCATCATGGTGTCCTGGGGGGGCGTCAACATCCCCGAGAGTCCATTCAGGGTGAGGATCTAAAATTTGGATTTTGGTTTGGTTTTATGCTTCTCCACTCCCAGATGTCTCCTAAGCTCTCGTCTCTGTGCGTCTCTGACTCCAGATGAATATTGGTGCCGGCTGTCACCCCAACAAGGTGAAGGTTTCTGGTCCTGGCGTAGCAAAGACCGGCCTGAAGGCCTTTGAGCCGACATACTTTACTGTTGACTGTTCCGAGGCTGGTCAAGGTAAGATGACTTGGAGAAAACAGTCCAGGTTTCTTCATCTACAACTGAGATCCTGTAAAACATGTTGGTGTTTTAACATGCAATTAGAATGGGTAGATACTTACCATATTGTTTATCACTTATTGCGATAAATCTAAAATTTTGATTTATTGTCATGATAAATCCCAATTAATGATGTTTGAAATCCTCCAAAATTGTCTGTATTGTCATGATAGGTAGTTTTACTATTTTCTCCATTATTTCTTCAATGAAAGAATAAAGAAATATACTTGCGTTTTAAAAATATGATTAAATGCAGTGACTGGAGGAAGTGTATTGATATTTTTATATGGGTGCCCTAAAGAAGTATATTACTGATGTCCTTTAATTAATTTATTTGTTATTTGAGAGCAGTATTTGAGTTCATGGGGCTTGATTGCAGTTCCATCTCTCTATAGCCATAAAGTTAGATGAAACAGGAGTTATAAATGTTTCTCATCACAATGTTAACGTAATAAAACTTTAAGCCCATATTATAAATGGAAACGTCGTCTCTTGGCCTCAGGCGACAT
>CAEGAF010056021.1:0-16938 GCA_903067075.1 Micropoecilia bifurca | reverse complement strand
TTATTGTGTTGGATATATATTTATTCTTTTCTTCTTTTATTTATATATTTCTACTTTTATTTTTATATTGATTCTTTTATATATTTATTCTTTTATTTATTATTATGTCAGTTTTGGTCCTCCATAGAAAAGACATGCAGAGGATAAACTTGGCTTTGGATGAACGGATATTTTTGTGCAGAATTAGCGGTGCATGGATTTCATTGATACGTAAAGGTAAGACAGCAATAAGATGTTTTCGTTTAGTTTTTTAATTAAATGTGCGTTTTATGGGCTACAGTCAATTAAATAATTCAGTAAAGTAGAAGCGGTAGCTAATCTACCACAGCAATTATATATTAATAAAACATTAAGCCTGAAACGAACTACAACAACAAACTAAATGTTCTGTTCTGTGTGCAAAATTCTTGAATNCTACCACAGCAATTATTTATTAATAAAACATTAAGCCTGAAACGAACTACAACAACAAACTAAATGTTCTGTTCTGTTTGCAAAATTCTTGAATGTTTTTGGTGTTAAATCCTAAAACATGAAGGGGCATTGTTGTCAGTTGCTATGGCAACGAGTCTGCGTAGCTTGGCGAATACAGATCACTTTGCTGTGGATCATAGCACGAAATTAATACCTACACTTTTAAGTTTCACTGAGTTAACGCGGCTATGGATGACATGTAAAAGATGAGTCTTTTTGGCTCCCAGCGTTATTTGCATGCGCGAAATTTCCTTAGGTCCAATAACATGGAAGGTGTCTTAAGTTAAAAGTCAGTGCCTCACCAGCAATGAACATCACCGCACGTCACTGATGTAACTTGACTAAATGTGACTCTTCAGGCCGAATAAATGCTTTTGTCGGTGTAGCCTCAAACCATTCCCCCACAGCCTGCTGGCAGGAGGGAGCTGTAAGTGTGCATGTGTGTGTGCGTGTGCATGCGTGTGTGTGTTGGGACGCACGTTACAGAAAAATCCTGTTGGTACCTGGCATGTTTCTTATGGGAATTTGCTACTGACATATAAAGGGTGGCGAGGCCCCCAGAGGGTAAAATAGCAAGTCAAAGCCTGTCATACAAACAGAAGGTGTGTGACTGCATTCACTCTCACTCAGAATTACAGAACCTACATTTTTTATATGCTTTAATGTTTAAAGTGTTAACTGTTTCCTTGTATAAATGTATCTGTTTTTGTTTTGATGGGGTTTTCCTCTTCACCCTCTTGTACCCACAGAAAAATAAGTAACTAAAATAAAACTATTAAAATGTTCATTTGTCATTAACACAGCACCAACTGAACTACTTGCTTTTATTAATACTGAACCGTAGATGTTAACCATAGATTTCAATCTCTTTTTGAGTGATGATGCTGATTTTTCACCTTTCAGGTGGGTAAAAATATTTGCTGTTTTGAGCCGACTGTTGAATATCTCACAACAATCCAGACCAAAATGCACACGCTGGCTCACGCTTCCTTTTTCTCAGATGCTTTATTATGTTTGAGGCATTCATGCAAACAGATCCTCCTGGTTTTTAATAAAGTGTTTTCTGTCTGAGTTTTCAGGGTGTTTGAGGCTGTGGGGCATTAACTTTATGAAGAAGATGTAAAAACAATGAGCGCACATTTCTCTTTGGAGATTTCATTTTCTTCAGTGTATCCTTAGTTTTTAATATGACCTTCATAACCTTGGTGTGAACAGGAAAACATTTATGTGTATGCACAAAAAAAATACAATTTTAAATTTACCCAAGTGTATCTAGGCATCTCGCTAGCTATCTGGCTAACTAGTCTTGAGCTAGCTAGATAGATATGATAGCTAGCTATCATTTGTTGAAAATAAGAAAATGAAATTTTGTGGTAAACTTCTAATAAGAGGAATGCTTAAGTGTCCAGCCAGAGTTATGCCAGAAGCTTGTTGGCTACAGAAACATGTTTTTCTGTAACTTGGTTTTGTGAATTTGTGGTTTTGTTGGAGATCTGTTTATTCCACAATATCCCGATTACCACCAATCATGTGGAGCATATTCTCAGCCAGTCATAACTGCTCACAAAATATAATGGGCTGAGAAAAATGTCATCTCAGCTCCTTTGTGTGTCTATCCCAAGAGGTCAAATTAAACAAAATGTTGGCTTTAAACATTGTCATCGTCAACGTGGTTTTGTCAAGTTAGACAAAACTTAGACAAAGTTAGACAAACTTCTAATGGCTCCTGAAATGCTTTAACATTTTAATAAAAACTGGATGTGTTGGATGGTTGACAAATGAAAGCTTTGTAAAAGTTGAAAACATTAGCTTAGCATTCAAATTACCAAACAAAAGACAAAGAATACAGGTGAATTCAGACTGCACATCAAACATCTGTTAAAGTTTTACATTTTTATTACATGAGGATGTTATTTTCCAATATCTGCAACTGAACAGAAGAATATGATGCTCTCACACATTCAGACCCTTTGTTGATAAAACGCTGACTCATGCTCTCAGCAGCTTTTACTGAATTTCCCCCGTATCTAAATAAAGTGATTATGAGGTGATGAAAAGGAAACTGCCTGAGGTACATGTGGTTAAAAAAAATAACCAAAAATATTTAGGACTGAGTAAGAGTTAAGGCACGACTCAATGCTGTAAATGTAGCTATCATTTTGTTTAGAAATTTATTTTCTTTTCATTGTAAATCCTTCCCAAAAGACACCTGGAATTGTTAAATAATACAAAAACTTCCACGGAGGTAACAAAAACAAACAAACAACAACAAAAAAGACATTTAAAATCTTCAAATATCGGCAGCCACAGGGAGAGATTTTTCTGGTAGCTAATAAAGGGGCAGTATAATGTAAAAGCAACAAATTTGAGCCGTCATGTTATAATATTATTCTCTCATCAAAAACGTACCTGGAGTATATTGCCTTGATTCTTTTTGTAAAGATGTAGCTTTGAGAAATTCTTTAATCTCCATGGCAACCATTGAGTTGCGCAAAATGCCTGGGTGGACCTAACTCCGCCTGTGACGAGGTAGCTTCTCCGTGGCGTTGCAGTTTCCAAGCTTCTGATCTTCCGTTCTCCCACTCAGCTCCTACAGACTAGCCAGCAGCAATTAGCAAACACCTGGTGGAACTGCACTTCTGCTGACCTAACTATAGGAGCTACTTCTCCATGCATTGGTGGTAAGTGTTGTTGGTTAATTATGGAGCCATGTTGTGATGACTTCCTGAAGGCGGAGATATGGAAAGAGCAGGAGTTTTTAAAGAGACAGAGGCCCAATTTCAAGGCCTTAAATTACAAAGTAAGATTTCTGTTAAGTCATATTTTATATATGTACAGTTTTTAGAACAACTGAAGTTAACATAGTTTCCTGATTGTGCAATTTTATGGCACAATGTGCCTGGAAAACACATAGAACTGCCTTTTTAATGACGACAATTTTAAATCTCTAAAACTGAGAAAAGTGCACCTCGGCCGTTATTTTTCCAGCATCCCATTGTCACGTGAGTGCTAATCAGAAACAGGCCGGCTGGACCAGGTCCAGCTTTTGCATGGCTGGGTCAGAGAGGCTGAGAACAATTAGCGTGTGTGAGGGCCCGCCTTCCCTCAGCCAGGGAGGAATGACACGTTCATTTCTCAGGACTCATTTAAGGAGCTCCACTTAGGTGAGAGGGATTATTTAAGAAGTGGAGCGGCTCCATTCCTGCGTTGATGAGTCAAAAATAAAGCAGTTTCTCAAAGTAGGAGAAGATCCGTTCAAGTACTTCTGTATAAATTAGACGTGGGTAAAACAAAAAAGAGACCATTTTGATGTCACCACCCAGGAGCATTTTTGAGTGCTACTGGGAGGAGGTGTGTGCATTTCTGTGTGTGTGTGTTTCTCTGTGTGTGATTCTGTGTGAGTGTTTGTAGTGTTGGTTCTTCTTGGACTCGCGCCGTGTTTGGCCCCACGGCTGCAGCCACTCCAGATGTGCTTTGTCTTTCTTTTGTTAAGGATGGGCTCAACAACAACAACAAAGAAAAATAAATACATCCGTGTTTTCCTGCACGGGAATGGAATGACGTGCAGCACAAACGGCTCCTCGTTTGTGCTGCACAGGTGAAGGATCTTTCCATCCTCCACCCCGACACTAAACTGCTCTGTCCTGGGAGAAACTCCAGTCTCTGTGGTCTGATGCTTTTCATAAAATGTTTTTTTTGTTACTTTTATTGCTTTCTAATACCAGTGCTTTATATGAAGCCTTTCCTGTCATTTTTCTATCACTCTGTGCTCTGTTTTTCCCACAGTAAACTAGTCCACAGCCTCTTCTCTGTCTCCATGGCTGACAAACTGGATCCAGAACTCCAGCACTGAAGGGTGTAGAACTCAATCTACAGCCTGATAGATTGAGGCTATCAGGCTCAATCTATTATTAAGATTAATTAATTAATATTAATTAAGATTAATTAATCTCAATTAAAGATTAATTTGTTATCTTTAATTCTACAAATTTAAGATAACACTTATGTCCTTTCATTCTGCTTCCCCAATTGATTAAAGGTTTATTGAAACATTAATTTTTTATTAACAGTACTTGGTTCAAGGCTGAATAAACCACGTTGAAGTTCAGGTTTGCGATTTGTTGTTGGACTGAAAACAATCAAGAGTCTTTAAAAGTAGCAAAATACCGCTTTAAAAATCAACTTTTTTGAGCTTTAACATCATGTTCTAATGTTATTCCCTCATCAAGTGTTGCCTTGGTTCTTTCATGCATGTTTGAGAAATCCTTTAGTCTCCCGTTACAACAATTCAGCTGTGCAAAACACCTGAGTGGACCAAGCCACGCCTTCGAGGACGAAGCTCCTCCTTTGAGCCGGAGATTACAACTTTCCCTTGTGACTCCCTCACTCTGCTCCTTCAGACTAGTCAGCAGAAATTAGAAAATACCTGGTGGAACACCAGTTGAACTCATTAAAAGATTAATAGAGGAACGATGCTGAGATGACTTCCTTAAGGTGGAGTTTTCTCTCTGAAACTCCGCCTTTTGAAAGAGCCACAGGCCCAATTTCAAGGCATTAAATTACGAAGTCAAATTTCTTTTTAAATCATATTTTATATATTTTTACACTTTTACAACAAAAGGTAACAGTTACTTGATTGCACTGTAAAATGGCAGTGTCTGAAAAAGAGAAATACTTAAATATTCCTCTTTAAGTATCCTTAGGCTCTGCTTTGAACGTTTCTGCTTTGTACAGAACATTAATTTCTCATTTTTCATTTCAAAAGAAACACCTAAATAGAATAAAAAAAGAAACAAACCAGAGTAGTTTTTATTTCAGACTGACGGTTTAAGTGCTGCCTCGTCCGTCATCAGGAAGCTTTTTTAGGCAGGCTGCAGGTGTCAGCTGAGCCGGGTAATGAGTTTAGTCATCAAGCAGTGGCGTGTCATCCTGATGGGCCGCCTGGGAGTCCTCCATCACCTACGGCTCTAATTGTGTCGTCGTGCTCCTCTCTCAGGCACTGTGCCGTTCCAGTGGATTAACCAGCCTGGATGTGGCACTTCAGCGGGGTGACGTCCTGCCCGCCACTTCCTGCCCACTGGATGCTTTGTTTTCTCTGTAAACACGTTGAACGTTCAAGACCTGTTGTCGCAGGACGCGGCTGTTTACTGAGGCCGAGGCCGCCGCCGTAAATCAGACCGAGGAATGTTGCTGAAATTCAAAACCCCTGCAGACGTGTTGATGTGTAGATGTGGAGAAATCTTAAATTCATCCTGTTGCCGGGACAAGATGTTACACTGATTAATTTGTTTGAAATCCAACCTTTAATTTGAGGGGCTTTTTATTCAGTGGATGGTTAAGAAGTCCTAAATTTACAAGAAAAAGCCCAGAGCAAAAACCTGTTGGGACATGTGCTGTTGATCCTTTGATCTCCTCTAACATTTCACCAGTTTGGACGTTTGACCTCTGTGAACTGTCCACATCCGAGAGGGTCAGAGGTGCTGCCAGTTCAAAGTTTTGCTCTTTAGAAGAGTCACTAATGTCTCTGTTGCTGAACTTAAACAACAAAAATTAAGACAACTGACATAAATATTTAGAAACCTGTCTTTGTATTTTAATGAATTAAACATGGAAGACTTTATATCATTTACAAATCACGTGTGTACAGTAAACCTTTGAAAAAACTGTTCCCCCCTTCGCCTGTGGTGGCGCTGCACCAAGAACCACTGAAGAAATGACAGGAAAACCTCCGAAGAAGAAACTGAGCACTGGAGTGGCATCATTTTTTCCCCCTTTATTGTAGAATTTCTCATTTGTGTTTGACAGCAGACAATGAGACATTCTTTCTACCAGCACTATTCTCTCGTGTTGGTTTTGGGGCTTTTTTATTTACCCAGAATGCCCTGGGATTGTGGTCTACTTCCTGCTTTTGGAGCTGTTTCCGGTCGGCTCGCTGGTTACATCTGCATTCGAACCGCAACAGGGTTCATCAAATTCAAAGACATTTATTTATTTGTACTTTAACAGTTTTTAACCTTATGTTGATCAACACATTGCACCACAACCATACTTTAAGAACATTCTTGATCTTGATGTTGCTCAAAATGAAAATAAGTTTAACACTCCTGATTGAGACAGTGATTCTCTTTATGAAACATTATGCAGAAAAATAAATAAATAAAAATCAGACTTCAAGTTTTCTCTTTTGGTGGATAATTTGACCCTGGTATTTACATCTCTGTCCCAAAGAAAAGAACAATTTTTATAAGGACTTCTGCTGCAAACACAACCACATCAGTAATTTATATTAAATCCTGACGGTACGGGCACCGGCCATGTTAATGCTGAATAAAGTTTACCTTCCGGTTTCTATTTTGTTTGCACTTTTGCTCATAATAAACTATGGTGATTACAACACCTTTCCTCAACAGAGGCATGATCCACACATTCCATTCACACAAAGGTAAACTCACTCACATTAAACATTAACAGTTTACATCGCTCACCCACACACAGAACTATTTATCAGTTCAGAAACCAAATAACTTTTTTTTTTCATAGTTTAGAGAGGGTTCGGCCTGGACAGTGAGGCTGAAAGCCCTCCCACTTTTTATCTCTGAGCTTTAAATTCACATCTGACAGCTCAACCGAAACTCTGGTGGAGGAGGAGGGGAAGTGGCGGCCGGAGTGTGACTCCGCTTTCAAGCAGCGCTCCGGCCCAGCATACAGTGAGTTTAAGCTGAGGTCAGTCAGCTTCCAAAAGGTCATCCAAACCTAAACCGCTATTAAAGAAATCCAAGCAGAAAACACAGTATTTCTCAGCTGCATTTGTTGATCAATCAAATGGATCTTTTCTGAAAAGGATTGTTTATCGAAAGGCAATTTGGATAATAAAACTGTTTTATTCCGTCCTGTCGTAAAGTTACATCAACCCCAGCAACAGGTTGATCTCTCCCAGAGATTCTTAGGTTTATAAAGCGAAATTTGACAAATGGACATTGTTTTCTTGTACTTTTCCAAATGCAATGACTTTAATTAATCTTTATTTTCAACAAAGTAATGTGAGTCAATTTCACCACTGATTTTTATGGACCAAAACAAACAGGATCAATATGAAAAAAAAATTCTATTATACTTTAAAGTGAAATTATTTAATTAGAAACGTACACGATGCATGTTAAAAATAATTTTAAAAAATCAAAATTCTGCAGCAGTAGACAGAACCTATAAAAAGTATTGACTCATTTAAATGTGTCCCCCTTTTATTGTTTTTACAGATGAATCCTGATCATGTACAAAAACATCTTAAATGTCAAAGTGGAAACTGGTTTCTAAAAAGTGAACTAAAAACATGTCGTACAAAACGAGCGACTACATGAATATTCAAATCCTTTTGTCACAGATTTGTGGCTAGCAACCCGACAGAACTTGAGTGGTTTTACTGTTTGTTTTCCCCTGTTGGTCTGGACCTTTTGAGCAGGTGTGAATAAACTCAAGATAACCCTGACACGGACTGAACAACCAGGCTAAGACACACTTTTTGAGGTGGTCTCAGTTGAGTTTCAAACGAATTCTGGTCCGGTTTTCTTCTGGTGTGAACATGGAACAAACCAACTAGGGGATGTACTTTTTTTTTAACTTCATGAGCCACCGTTTCATTTCATTTTTTTGAAATGAAATAGAAACAACAGCGCTTTTTGACATGATAAAATCACAGGGCCATCTAGTGGCCTGGCAAGACTACTGCAGCGGACTCACGGTGTCTTTGTGGTCTCGTCTAAACGTGTCCCCCCCCCCCCAACATCTGAAAATACAGACAGTTTCCAGACAGTCATTTTGTGTAACTTGGCCTAAATGTCGCACTCAGATTCCATCTGGACGATGTGGATGAAGGTAACCTATGTTGTTTACACCAAAGAACCGTTGAGGGGTAGGGGGGAAGAGAGCAGTGTGCTAATTGGAGTGAATTGAAGGAAGCCAGAGCGGCTCAGTGGTTTGACCATACTGTGGTTCATTTTGACGGCTTCACTCTTATTATTATGCGATTGGGTAGACCTCAATGGTTGAACCCTGAGGCAGGTTAAAGAAAGGATCGTTGCTCTTTTTTTCATCATATGCTGTCCTGGGGGATTCAAGGAATGGCCTGAAAAGTACTATTCTGAATTTTTAAGAAATACTGTATACAAATTTAGCATTGATAATGATAAAAAAAGAAAGACTTTTCATCAGCCCTGCATCCAAACAGTCCAAACAATCGCCACATTCCTGTCAGCTCAGCCACATCTCTAGAATGACAGATTGCTCAGTTCAGCCAGCTGAAAATAGACATTGGTGTGTTATCAAGGCTGAACAGCGTGTAACGGGGCTGTGTTGCCTGAAGTTCATGTCAACACAGAGCGGTCCCAGGGTGTTCCTTAAGGTACCAGCAGATTCAGCTGGGTGATGGAAGCCACGTTGTTGATGTAACAGAAGGAGTACTGGCGAGTGCTTCGTGAAATTAAATATCAAACATCTTTTTATATTGATGTAATTTGGCAGAATACAGCTTTGATTTGATGGATAAAATAATATTTAAGCACACAAATGTTTTCTTGACCCTCTAGACCCTCTAAAACAGGCAGGCTGTGCCTGAGAGCGATACCACGCTGCCATCACCGTGTGGGAAAAGTGCAGTCAAATTAGTGCAGCGCCGCCACAGCGGCATTGAGGGGGACATAAGTCTGTCCTCTGACAGCTGAGGACAAAATCCACGAGGTCGGAAGACCGAGAGCTGACCTGGTGAGCTCAGCGGTGGTGGATAAAATCACAATGCATGACAGGTTGGAGTTGACTCATTCCTCCACGTGTGACCGCAAACATCTCCTCTCACAGAAAATGCCATATTTGCATATTTAGATTTAAATGTATTTGCTAAAAAAACCCAACTAAATCAACATAATTGAGAAACAGGATAGAGGGAAGAGCTTTATTTGGGAGGTCTTCATCTGATGGGCCTGTGGTCCGACTGTCAGGGCGGGTCGTGACCCTTAACCTCAGCTGGATACCTTTCCTCCCTGCTGCTGCTGCGCTTCGGCTCCTCTAACTTTCGGGAAATGGCGTCGTCAAGGGAAACGGCCATGTGTCTTCCAGCTGTCTCCACCCAGAGACAATGATTGGTGCCTCATGATCGTCTGCTGTACAGCTGACAGGATTGATTTTTTTGCTGGAAATCGACATCAGGTGTCAGACATGGAGCAGATTTACGTCAAACAGCTCCTGTGACCTTCGACCTGTGCTGATGGATGCATTTAACCTCCGGATACAGACGGTCCTCATGTCCCCTGTGGGTTGTGGCAAAACCTGATATGAGAAATATGGCTCACCGCCCGGGGTGGTTTGTCCTGTGGGGCGACACATCGCCTGTCTTCACATTTAAATTTCATCTTTAGTGTTATAGAAAAAAAAGTTTTACAAAAATTTTGTAAACCTTTAAGACTCCATTAGCTGTGGAGAAATACCATTAGAAACAGGAAGATTTTCTTTGAATCTGTCCTGATAAAAAAGTTTTTATGGATATATTTAAAGACATAATTAACTATTTAACTATTCCTTAAAAAAATTCACACAAAATACTTAACATCCAGTCTTACAATAAACATTGAAGTTTCAAGGAGATTATTGTCATTTTAACTCATGCTAAAAACTTGGTGTGAAATAAAATTAGTTACTCTGGTCTTGGTGAAAACCTAATGAGGTATAAAATAAAGTAAAAAAACTACAGAATAAACAAATGACATAGCTGACTAATAAAAGTACCCAAAATAGCAAAATGAGTACCGCAGTTAAAGGAGGGGGAACTATGTAAAATTGACTTTTTGGATTTGTTTATGCTATAATGTTATTCCTTCATCAAAAACATACCTGGAGTGCTTTATACGTGTTTGAGAAATCTTGGAATCTCCCATGGCAACCATTCAAGTTCCACTGCTAAATTGTAATTTTTTTTTTTTTTGTAACTAATTTTTGCTGATACGTTTATGTTTATTGCCAAGTTTCCTAGTAGATTTTTTCCCTTTAAACAGCTAACTGATTTCCAAACCTATGATGCTTATATTTCACAGTCAGTGTCATAGAAATGACTGGGTAAGTTATTTTGTTAGACTGGTTATAAAATAGAAAACAGACAAAACATGAATATGTAATAATATATTCCATGAGGCAGAAAATGTTTTTCTATGATTCTGATGGGAATCATATATGATTTAGGAATGTTATGATAGAGATTTATGAAATACTGACAACATAAATGAATATGTATCTCCTGACTTTAAACAATGACTTAATAGAGGCTGCAGTTCTGTTCAAAGACTCGGAGATAAAAGCAGATTTTCTGCCTTTGCTCTTTATAATGCCAACCATAACAACTTAATGCTTAAATTGGGCCATTATTTAAAAAGAAAAAAGAAGAAGTGATGAAATTTAATGAAAGTTACAGTTGATCCAATCCGCTAATGTCAGAGTTTTGGATATATCATATTTAATGAGTCCTTTACGAATGTCTACGTTTTTACGGGAGCCTGAAGCCGCCAAGTTGGGCCTTTCATGCAGCAGAAATAAAACCGCCCCGCCGTTAAAGCTTCATGCTTTTTCTGTTTTTACGCTCCTGTCATCACTGTCCAGTGGTGAATAATTTAGGGCGGGCACAGTGTGGCGTGTGGTGAGGGAGTCATTCCAGCGCCATAGCGTTGGTGAGAGTCGTAAGCTCGTCATGAATAAAACATCTCTGCGTCTCAGCCAGGAGAGGGCTTACGTTGCAGCAGTTTGCAGGCCAACTGGGTCTTCAATTGCGATAAGTTATTGCGATTTTATTTGACAAAAAGATGCAGGGGTCTGGGGGTTCATAATTGTGAAATGGAGGTAAAATCTGAGAAGAGAGGCAATGTGGTGTAGATCCACTTTTGATTACTGTACTAACTTTCATTTTTCTAAAGTCAATGTAAAAGATCATCTTACTGATAAGCAATAATAATGTCAATTTCTTTATTTGATCTAAATCTTGAGTTTACTCTTGACTTTATTTCATTGTTGTTCAACTGGAGATTGACTGGATGACATCCAGTAACTCCCAAATATTAGATCTTCACCAGGTAAGCATTTCTTCTTTTGTTTTTCTTTCAATAATAACTTTGTTCTAGCCACTGTTGCTTAATACCAGATTTGTGGAGTACATGGAAAATAAAAGCTTTCTGTTCAACAGATGGTAAGGCTAGTTAGCATGGCAACCAAGGATGGGATAAACAGTTTATCTACAGGCTAATGATGCAGAAAATTAATGTTGTTTCTCCGCCATTAGCACAATGAACATCATTGGCAGCGCTAAGACCCTCCTCCTGGCTCTGATTGGTTGTTTTCTGACTGAGCGGTGTATTTTGCAGATGGCTGTAGGACCACAGGGAGGAGCCAGAGGAGTTACATTTTGTCCCCAGATTATCTGTCTCATGTTATACAATCTGAATATAGTAAAAATTTTAATAAATATTTTTAAAAAACATGTTTATAAAAGTTATCCATCACTGCTTTAAACTTTTGTTTCTTCCTAATATGTATTATGTTTTCCTTGGACTTCATGAAATGCTGTTGGTTCTCTAATGTCCTCTAAAGCCTCCTTTCCACTGAGTGATACAGATTGGGTCAGTGATTGGTCTGCTTCCATTTTAAAAGCGGCCCATACAGCTGAACTGCACCATGGCTGGACCCCCTTCAGTGTAGTTCTAAAGGGATATCAGGTGGAGCTAATGGTGTCACATTGGGGGTCTTAAAGATGTCACTGCTTGAGACAAACACAAATTTGTCACATTTACTTTAGTAGCTTTTTGGGAAATAAATTTACTCTTAGGTGTGTTTTTACTGTTATAATTTTTACTTTTACTTGAGTAATTCTATTATGAAGTGTTGCCACTGTTGCTTGAGCAAAATGTCTGGATGATCTACTCACTGTGAGTAACTTCACTGAATGAAGAACTGAAAACTTATGTGAACCAATTTCACCTTAGTCTTTAAAATTCCCACATAACTTTAGATTTTGGTGCGCCGTGAATCGGCTGTGTCGGAGGTGCTGCTGGTGGTCCTGTCTGGCTCTGCTGGTGGTTCCAGTAACTGAACAGGAGAATGAACCGCTGTCAGCACTGGGATCATGTGTCAGTGTCAACAGATACAACGGCTGCCTCTGAGTCTGTGGTGAGCGGAGGGAAAGGAGTGTGTTAAAAAGACCAACATTAGCTGCCATTCCAATACAAATGTGCACAAAACACCGAAAAAACACAAATTTGCCATTAAAAATTCCTTTAAATAAGAAATATATGAAAAAAACACGTCAATAAATTTGTTCACACAGTAAGTGATTACAAAACATGCCGTGTCGTAATCCTCCAACTACTTCCTGTCGTCTTCTTTGTCTTTTCCACCAGTAGTAACATTTGGTTGTTGACCATGTGGCTCATGTACAAAATACATTAATGCTGCGATCAGACCGTATGGGATTTGAGCAGAATCTCACGGTGATAGATGTGTTGCGTGGTTTCAAGCATTCAACGATCGTCAAGCATGTCCAACGCAGCAGATGCCAGAGGTGGAGATTGTTGGTACCAACGTGGGTCAGCAGATCGTCAAACTGAGATGGCAAAATGAGACTAGAGTCTCATTTTGATGCTAACCCAAGTCAGCATGCATTTAGGTTTTGAAATTCACCAAACTCACAACACCCCTGAATTATTTGGTGAAGTTAAACATGGTGTGGAGGCAACATTCTCTCCGCTCAGTAAATAAAGCCAAGACACTTTCTCAATATTTCATCCGCCATTGTCCGAAGAGACGGTAAGAGGAAAATTAAAAGTTTAGAGGCTCCTCCAAATGTGCATCATTACACTCTTTGCCCAGACGCAGCAGGTCAAGAGCGATTTTGAAGCTTGATGTCAAGCACCTGGCTTCAAATTACACAAGTACCCAACTTAAGGCATTGATTTACATTTAGTCTGAAGCAGCATAATTTTGATACAACCGAAAACATTTTATAGAAAAACAAGAATTTGTTTGAAATTGGCAAATGTATGTAATTCCAATTTGCACAATTATATGGTCAATGGAAATTCAGCTTATCACCTTAATTGTCTTGGTCCCCTCCACCGTAGGGGGTCTACAAACACAGAAACCGTCTGGAAATCCCAGTTTAACCAGAAAACTCTCAACCAGCCATTATGACAGTCAGTAAGACAATTTAAACTCTGAGTTTCCAGCTCTTCCCTCTTTGGTCGGGCTGCAGCCGTTCCCTGATTGTTCACTAAACTATTGTGTGAACCAGAGACTCTGGAGTCCATGTTTGTGTCCCGGTGTGCTGCGGAGATAAGCAGAGAGCTGAAGGAGTCGGTGAGCTCAGAGGGGCCAGAAGGAAGTCCTCTGGATCATACAGGAAAGGGTGTAAAAGGAGCCGCTGCACAAACAGGAAGTGGATGATGGATTGCAGCTTTTGTAGCACAGGAAGGAGGGAATTGCTCGAAAGTCGCTGGATCGCTTCAGCATATGGCCAGGTTGTTAGAAAACTCTCAAGCAGGAAAAAAAGACTTCTAAAGCCGATTGTAGGGGCTTGTGATGACTGGAGGTTTGTTTTCTTAACTGGTTGAACTTTTGAGTGTTTTTCTTCCTTAATTGCAGTTTTACCACTCTAAGGATATCTTTGCATTAAATAAAATGTAGGTGTATGAAGCAATAATGCAATCACTCCATTATTTACTTACTTAAAAAGGAATCTGCTTTTATTTTTTACATTGCAAATCAAGTTGGTCTTGTTTCATATTTTTGATTTTTTTTTTTTACAAAAATGTACGCATCGTAGGCACTTTTTTATTGTGAAAATTTAAAATGCTTATGAAAAAGCAAAGTCTGAGGAAACTAGATGACATCAAACAGTACTTCTTCTCTTGAAGAATTGATTTACTTTTAGTTATTATTAATCAATTACCAAATCAATTAATCCTTTTAATCATTCCAGTTCTAATTGAAGTTCTGATTATCTTTCCCACTGCGTTTTATAACAGATATAATACAACAATACGATCATTTATTCCTGAGTCGTTCTTACTTCTACATTTTAAAACAGAAGATATTTGTAATTATTTAATTTTCTTACACAAAATTATTTATTTGTGTATTTTTTAAAACAAACTGTAAAGTTCTCAGCATTAATATTGAACGCTTCAGCAGACGAGAACATGGCTCACAATACATAATAAAGGTTATTGCATGTACAGTTTGTCTAAACCTTTAATACAGTGCACCATATGGTGAGGATTATGGGATAATAAGTATGGAGTTCCATGTCTTCGCTGTACATTAGATTAGAATGGATGTAACGTGCAAAGCGTGCAGTAACAACATGGCGTGTTACTAAAACGCCTACAAGTGAGCTGTGGAAGAGGAAGAATCATTTTTACAAAGGTTTTTATTTCTAAAATATCTTACAGTAATCCTCTGAGTGGTCCCACCGGTGCTCCAGCACCAACAGGTGGACATGCATTTTATGATCTATTTCACACAAAAAACCCCTGTTTGCAAGAGACAGTCAGAACAGCATTGACCCAAAACGTTTTGCTGTGAAGTTTATCTTATGAAAGATTCGAAAACTTTAAAACAATAGCAGTGATTACTATCAGGAATAAAATTTTGTTTTTCATTCAACTTCATTATTTGTGTTTGTTTCCAGGAGGCAAGTAAATATAGTTCATGAAAAATCTCTGAACTCTGTTCATAAGACTTTATGTTATCTTCAGAAAGCCCTGCTCTCTCTCGATCAACTGCAATGAACATCATTAAAAGTTTCATTGCTTCCTCTGATAAGCTGCTCACTGGTATAAGACTAACTTTGAGTCTTTTCCGCGCAATGAAAGTGCCAGCGCCAAAACCAGTTGCTACTTCGACCTTTTACCTCCATCAGTAATTGCTGAGATCATCCCCAGTGATCACATCACAAAAACTGATTTTTTTTCCCATTCCAGATTTCTGTTTTGTTTAGAAGTTTTTTTAGTCTACTGTCTGAGGGATGAAGATATTATCCAGAACAAATTAGTATTAATTCCACTGGTACAAAATAAGTCAGTAAACTGGCCTGTTAGAGGGCCGGCAGTATCATGTAAAACCAAAGCAACCTGAAGTTTTGCTTTGGTTCTTTCATGTATGTTTGAGAAATCCTTTCATCTCCCGTGGCAACCGTTCAGCAGTGCAAAAGGTCTGGTTGGACCATGCGCCGCCTTTAAGGACGAAGATCCTCCTCTGAGTTGCAGTTTCTGAGCTTCTGCTTCACAGAGCAGCCCTTCTCCACGACTCCCATTCCCAGCTCCTTCAGACTAGCCAGCAGCTATTAGCAAACACCTTTTGGAACAGTACTTGCTGAGCTCATTATAGGAGTTCAGCAGGTGTTAAAGGGTTAATCAAGGAACCATGTTGTGATGACTTCCTGAAGGTGGAGTCTCAGAAAGAGCAGGAGTTTCTTAACACAGCATGGACAGCATTAATCATAACAACTTCATAAGGTCAACTTCATAAATATCTGATCCTCTCTGCTGTCTGCTGCTCGCAGCTGCAGATTTACCTCAATAAAAACTCCAGAAGAAGCTAACTGCATTATTTGATCTAATGACTGATTAGATCAAATAAACTACTTTTCCAATCAATGACTTGTTTCAGATAAACCGGTGTCTTAGAGTCCGTTCTGAGGGTCTCCAGGCAGAGAACCAGAACCACCACCAGCAGCAGCAGCAGCAGCAGCAGCAGCAGCAGCAGCAGCAGCAGCAGCAGCAGCAGCAGCAGCGTGGCTGAGGAGCCAAGCCTTATCTCCTGCAGCCAGGATGCTGATTGCAGGCAGACTGTAGAAGCATGCTCATACATCATGCTCTGTGTCAGAGACATCATGGTGGTACATCGGCCTCAGCAGCTCCACACATGTGCTCAGGGTCAGTATTAATGCTGCCCGCTGCAGCAGGGATGCACAGGGGCCAGATTCGCGCCACAGCGTTGTTTGATGTAAACTGCTTCCTTGGTCACAACAGGTTATGATAGCAAAACTATATATTACATAAGAATCTGCTTTTTTCAGTCAGCGGGGTTGTTGTTGCTTTAAATGAGGTCTTTAAAGGAGAATATGACCAGGCACATAGTGACACTTTATAGCACAATCAAGTAACTATGTTATCTTCAGTTGTTGTAAAAATGCTATATATAAATAAAATCTGACTGAAAAGAAATTACCGTATTTTCCGCATTATAAGGCGCACCGGATTATAAGGCGCACCTTCAATGAATGGCCTATTTTAAAACTTTTTTCATATATAAGGCGCACTGCATTATAAGGCGCATAGAATAGACGCCATAGTTATGTTGCCACCAGTCCGGTATTGAACGGTATATTGATTTGTTCCGTTCACTACAAATATGGATGTCTAATAATAAAAAAATTGG
>CAEGAF010056016.1:0-47553 GCA_903067075.1 Micropoecilia bifurca | reverse complement strand
CTCGGGCATCTGGTCAGGATGCCTCCTGGACGCCTCCCTGGTGAGGAGTTCCGGGCACGTCCCACCGGGAGGAGGGGAGACCAGGACACGCTGGAGGGACTATGTCTCTCGGCTGGCCTGCCTTGGGGTTCCTGGAGGAAGTGGCTGGGGAAGGAAGTCTGGGCCTCCCATCTGAAGCTGCTGCTCCCGCGACCCGACCCGGTCGGATGGATAATAATAATAATAATAATAATAATAATAATAATAATAATAATAATAATAATAATAATAATAATAATAATNTTATTATTATTATTATTATTATTATTATTATTATTATTATTATTGTTGTTGTTGTTGTTGTTGTTGTTGTTGTTATTGTTATTGTTATTGTTATTATTATCATTATTAATACTATTGTTAATATTAATAACACTTAGATTGTTAGATGCATTAACACAGGTGGCAATAATAATAATGATGATGATAATTATGATTATGATTATTATTATTATTATTATTATTATAAACATAAAGAAAATTTCTGACAGGATGAAGATGAAGCACGTTGTCCCTGTATCCTGAAGAAGATGCATTTTGTAAAGCTTCAGACTCAGTTACTTTTTTTCACAAGCCAAGACGTCCAAAATGTGATGTTAGCTTTCAGTTTGTTTGTTTTTTCCAAGTATGTAAGTTAGAACAAAAACAAAAAAGTTAGATTCATCAGTACTGACAATGAACATTTTAAAGAATAATATTATTAGATTTTTTTTTCTGGACATTGCTTCAAAAGGCAAAGAAGTATGAGGAACAATATGCAAAAGTGAAATAACAAAAACACTTAGATGGGGCCACCATGTGGATAGCAGCTGTGCTCAGCTTGAACAAGCATGGAAAGAATGTTTTTGTCTGATATATTTTTGGCATGCCACTACTATTTATGCTAATGTGTTTTAGTAATTTCTTCCTTTGAAAATCAATAACCAATTGTTTTTGTTTGTTCATTTTTATTTCCTGTCTATATTTCATCATTGTTAGAAACTTTGTCATTTCTCCTAACCACTGCACAAAATCCTTTTATGAAATCTGTAAAAATGACAGAAGTAGGACCTGAAATCTCCTAAAATCAAAGCTCAAATGTCACCTGGCTGTTGTGCTTGCATTGCTCCACTCCTTCTGGGGAGTCGTCCTTTGACACAGCTGTGCTTTCAACTAAATGACAACATATTCATGGTGACACTGCCTAATATACCAGTGTTTCGTCTGCACTGTGTGCATCTCAGTTAAGGGTGGCACTGTGCCTCCATGAGATTTTATTAATGCTGAAAACAAAGTGCAGCTGACGGTGATGTTTGTATTTTTGTAGAGAAAGAATTGTTCACTAAATCAGTCCTTATGATTTTCACTGCAAGTTGCAGAGAAATAAAACACATTTCTAATCATGACTTTGGCATAAAGTCTTACTAGTCTTTTTATTAGAAATAAGATTGTTTATTTCTTGGCACAGACACTGCTTTTACACAAAGCCTACATCTCTTCAACTGGGATAAAATTGGCACCATTCAAAAGACATAATGTCTGCCTGATTTATCCATTCCAAAGCCAGTTCTGATGTCCACTTTGGATCAATGTCCGGTTGGAATGCCTTGTCGTGTCTGAATTTTAACTATGTAACAAATGGGAAGCACAGTGGTGGTAGCATCATGCTTGGAGTGTGTTCACCTGTCAGTGGGCAGGTGAAATAAGCAAAGTCAGTGGAATACAGAGGAAGGCCTATTTACCACAAGCCGTCTAGAACAGTGTACTCTAACTTTGCGAATCGGTTGAGTTTATTACGCTAACTACTTTTCAGTCCACAGTTGAAATATGATGCATTTGAGTCAGAAAGCATGAGCTTCTTAAAGAGACAGTAGCCCATTTTTAAGACATAAAAGTATGAAATGCAATCTCTTATAAGTCATGTTTGAAATAGACAGATTTTTTTACAACATCTGAAGGTAAGATAGTTACTTGATTATGTTATAAAGTGGCACAATGTACCTGGAAAACCACCACCTTAAATAAGTAGCAGGAGCTGAATAGTTCAAACTGTTTGTCTTGCGCATCAAGGCTCTAATAAAATGTGCAATATTATTCTCACTGACTGCATAAAGCAAAAACAAGCTGATCAGTTGTGGTTCTCAGAAATCTGATAAGCTCTGAGAACCACACTGATCTCCAGTAACTTTATTCAAGTGATTTCTTCATTATTCATGTGAGGGTGAAACAGGATGATGCTCCCAACAGCGTATTTGACAGTTGGTGTATTTTCTCCTCTAATCATACTTCTGTTCGTTATAGCCAGACAGCTCAGTCTTTGTTTTAACCGACCTTAAAATTGATCTCCCTGAAGGATTTGTGTTGTTCACGTTGGTAGCTGCAAATTTTTGTTGGCTTTGGAAGCAGTTTGATTTCTGAACAGGGGGTTATTTTTTTTGGTCAGACCATGTTGATGTTAAACTTGCCTCACTGTGAACGACGGCGATGCCGTGTCAGTGGTTTAGTAAGTTTGTCCCATGTGAAACTTTTATTTATTGTATCCCAAGTTAGCAGTTACATCACAGAGTTAACCTCCTAAAATATGACACTGTCCTAAATGACTCACCAGATAAAGATGTTACGTAAAAATGTTTGTCCTGAACACTAGTGAGGTTACACATGCAGCTATGTAATGCCATGAATGTTTATACAAAAAGGGATTCCACTTGTGTTTACAGAGCAAAGTGGAGCATGTGCAGTCTGGGATGGGATGAAGGAACTGAGAGCACAACCAACCAACAGACGCGTCTCTGTACAACTGAGCTCTAATATAACAAATCAAGTCCATGTTTGGGCTTTGCTCATAAGGAGACGCCAAAAGAGAGAAAGGCAGGGTCTGCAACGACAAGATATATGAAGCCACCAGTACTGCAACAGTCAATGCCCAAAATTAGTAAGACGAGGTAAAGTCATTCCTCTCGCAGCCTCCCTCCCTCCACAGTCCCCTGAGCCATAACCTTGGTAATTTAAGGTTTAATTTAGGCTGAGCAGAGAAATTAACACAACACCTCTTCAAAATGGACGCATGTTATCATTTCATGGCTGAGAAGTTCTTCCCCTGTTGATATTAAAATGAATGATAAACAGCATATGAGACTAACAAAGCATATTTTATATTCCTACACATGCAAAAAGGTCTGAGTTGCATCACCTCTTAACTTCCTGACAGTCCGGTTTAAGTGCTCATTAAATGTCCTGCATCTCTGCAGCTGTTTTACAGATGGACCAGAGTCAAGTGGTAAATTCAGTCAGGTAGGTTGATTTATAATACTTTCACAAGTATTCACAGTGTTTGAGCGTTTACATGTTTTATGCTACAACCAAGCACATCTATGTGTTTTATTTGAATAATGTGTATAATGAAATCATAGCTGTGCATTGTTATAAACAAAAAAAAATACACACATAGTTTTCAAAAACTGTGGTGCGTATTTGTATTCAGCTCTCTTTATCCCTTCAACTTCAGCCTAAATGCAGGAGGTTCCTGAAAGCCTTTGGGGTTTATTAATGAACATTGTGGTGCAAATAAATGTACAAACTTATAAAGACTAAGACACACAGCAGGCAGGTCAGGGATAAATTTGTGGAAACATTTTGAGAAGGGTCAGGTTTTCAAACAACCGAAGCTTAAATATTTCATGGAGAACTTTTCCACCCATTATCCAGGAACAGAAATAGTATTACATAACTGAAAATCTAACAAAAATATAGTTGTTTATATCAACTAACAGACCAGACAAGGAGAGCATTTATTAGACAAGTAGCCAAGAGATTTATTGCTGCTCTTGAGGAAAGAGAATCTGTTGACACAACAACCATTTATAAAACACTTCAGAAGTTTGCTCTTCATGGAGGTGACAAGAAGAAGTATGTTCTTAAAAGAAAGCCTGAAGAAGTCATGTTTGCCACAATGGGACATGGGACATCACCTTGAACGCACCATCTGTCACACTGAGTTCCTTTAAATCTATTCACACCAGTTTAGAGTTGCTTTTGACCATAAGAAATTAAACTTTGGACTCATCAAAATGAAGCTTTTGTTTCTTTTTTTCCAAATTGTTGTCTGTATGGTGTATTTTGTGACTTTGTACTTTTGGGTTTTTATAATGTGAAGCACTTTGAATTGCCTTGTTGCTGAAATGTTCTAAACAAATAAACTTAATTGATTAATTGTACATTTAGTGCTGCAAAGGAATAATTTAGAATGGGTCAGTCAAAGTTCAAACCTAAATACAATTGAAAATGTTTGCAGAAATATGTTTCTTCCTTTTCAAATGTAAATAAAGAACTAAGTTTACATATACTTCCAATCTATGTTGAGTTGGTGTATCACATGTAATTCTAGATAAGTACAAAAAATTAAGGAGCATGAAAACTTCAGTAAGAAAGTATACAAGGAAAATGTAAAAAAAAATCTTCTAGAAAAGATTCAGTAGTTCTGATACTGTAAACTGTTGCAGCACATTTAGTTACCTCCTGTCATCCATTGACTTTCGTCCAAAAATTGGTCCAATCCTCCTATTCTCAGAGCTATCCTGAACATCTTCAGCCACATGCCGCTTTTATCCCGAGGGGCCAGCTTGACCCGAATCTCGTCCTGACTTGGCTGTTTATCATCTCACCTCTCCCACTTTCCATTTAGATTTCAAATCCTCATCCTTTTCATCTCAGTCTCCTTTCTGTGCTCTGCGCTGGTGAAATGGCTGAGGACTGCAGCTGGTTAAGACTAGGCGTGAAATTGTAAATCAATGAAAGTACAATCAACTGTGTGTCTGTGTGTTGATTTAAAAGGTTCAAACGAACCCCGTTTCTATGCAGCCCTTCTGAGGCCGGGGAGTAAAAGCTGGGAACACTCGGAAGATAACAATAAATCAATGGGGCCACAGACAGGCCCGTCTTCGGCGCAGATGGGGCCGTGGACATCATTAAACGCTTTGACAATTGGAACCTCAGTGACAGATAATAGAGCAGATGCAAGTCTGTAGACTTCAGACTGCTGCTTGGCAGTTAAGAATCGATCAATCAGTCAGGGGCAATCCTATTAACCCGAATATCTGCTGCTCTGCAAGAGACAGGCTGGAAGAGGAAGAAAGAGAATGCAAAAAAGTTATAAACAAGAAAAGGCTGAAAGAGCAGTTTACAATTTTGCTCAATAATGCAAAAAAAAAAAAAACTTTTGCTCTTTTGTGAAGAAAAAGGAACTCAAAAAATGCATGAGTGGCAGCAGTCTAGTCTGCTTGCGTAAAATTACAGTTTCTGCAGTTGGAACAACCATTGTGGCTATTTGACATGTTCTGCTTTTAACCAGAATGCTTCATGTGATAAGCGTCCCGTCCATGACACAACAGTGCTACATGCACTGTTATGAAATGGGCAGGAATGAATGTTTCCTGTCAATGGAAAACATCAGTCAGATTAACTAAGGTTTATGTGTTAGACATTACTCCAATTTAAGAAGATTTAAGGATTCTGGTGGATTTAATGAAACTTCAAAACAAGAGTTTTTTACATAAACACAAGTGTAAATACAATATCATGGAAATAGGGCTCAGGTGTATTTTTCAATCTCACCAGCACCATCTACTGACTGAGCAATGAACAAGCAGGGACAGAGCAAACAAGACAACAAGAACAGGCAGACAAGACACTAAAGAATCACGCTGTCAGAAGCTTGAACTCAATAATAAGAAAATTTGTTTGATTTAAACACCACAATATCTGCTATTTATCTAAAATCATTGTGGAGCTTGAGTGTTATCTGTGTAGCTGTTTTAGAGAGTTTCATCACATTTTCATTGGCATTTGGCATATTCTGATGTCGTGATATCTATAATACCGATCCATGCATGATCCAAATTATAGACACAACCTCTAGTGTATATCTACATCCCTACAGAGATGCTGTTGAATGTCCTTTGGGAAGCTGCAAGAGAAGCAGCAAACTTTTTGATTAATCTTAACTATAAAGTTGACCATCCAGTCTTGTAGTTTATTGCAATTGCTGGGTTTTCTACCACAGTTTGTTAAGCCAAGTTCACAAATGTTTAAAATGGTTGAGTTTTCGGGTTATTTCAAAAAGATTAATGCTGGCCAATAATATATTATTGGTTCCAAAACAGGCTTTGTTTCAAACCATGGACACCAAGACGTAAACGCATTTTAACTGTCTGACCCAAGTGTCTTCTCAAATGAATATAAATTGGTTAGGAACCACCAAGACATCAAAATGAACTAAGAGGGTGCAAATGAAGCACCCCATTTAAATAATCCATAATGTTCTATTTTGTAGTGACAAAAATATATCTGGAGTCAAGGAGATGCTGTGGCAATTGTCAAGCAATATCTGTCTGTCTATTAGATAAGGTCACAAGACGTCAATGTGGTTCTTACTCTTGAAATTTTTCCATGCTTTTGATGTAAACAGTAATAACATAATAGTAATATTTCACTTATATTATTAGGGTCTTAAGTTTTTATGCAAACTGCTCATATTTTAAAATCTAAACAGTGACATACCACTGAAACTTCCAGCTAATCTTTCAGGGTTTGTTTTAAAAGGAAGTGGAAGCTGAACCACTCAATTTCTGAGAAGCTACACACCTTGGAAAAATAACATTGTAAAACTACTCTGTACAGGAGTTATTCAGTCTGCGCAAAAAAAGGAGTCTTTTATGCTGAATGCAGTACAAAAGATACAGTTAAATCTGCTGCTCTGACCTTGATAAAAGAATAAGGCACAAGCTCACATGGCGTCACTGACAACATGCAGCAATTCTCTTTTGGTGGTTCCAAGAATCCTCTGTTGTCTTTCTTCAGTTCCCAGCAATGGGAAATAATTGTAATTCCAGACAGCATTGTTGTAAAATTACCCTTCCTATCCTGTTGCTGTTCTGTGTGTGTGTTTGTGTGTAGCTTAAAAACTGTGTGCCTCCGAGTATATGTGCATGTGTGTGTGAGTGTGTGTGTGTGTGTGTGTGTGTGTGTGTGTGTGTGTGTGTGTGTGTGTGTGTGTGTGTGTGTGTGTGTGTGTGTGAGTCCTGGCGTGTCAAATTACTTCCAAGTCACTTTAAGACTGTCCTAAAGATAGTCCCCAGAGAGGAGTTTGTTCATCCGGTGTGAAGAGAAGAGAGTTGTTTAACTACGAGGACTGAATTAATTTTTGAAATATATGCATCATAAAAGAGGTAAAGATTTTTAACTCTGTAGCATAAGATGCTCACAACATAACAAACAAAATAAAATGTAAAGGTGAATTAATATAAGGAGAGGAGCCGCTAATAAATGTCAAATCAAGCATTTTGGCTGGTAAATAAACGTGGGGGAACATGGTGGATAGGACTACACAATATATTACACATTTATTGTCATCACAATGTCATTATGTGTAAAATTAATTTTGTGAAGAGTGCAGGAGCTGCTTGTGTTGAACTGTAAATTTGAACCTTTTGGGAGGCATTTTGCTGTGTTTTGTTGTAGAGTGAACAGGTACAGGAACTCCTTTGTGCCAAACTTCATCAAACTGAACACATTATTGCAAATCACAAACGAGTTTTCTTTTTAAATTATTGCAATAACTGTTTATGATGTTTGTAAACTAAATTTTCATTTTTATGAACGATTAAGTTTTTACCGTATATTATCTGGCCACCATATTTGAAGAATGATAAACTTGCATTTTTCATGCTAATGTAATATTTTGCCAGCAGCAGATGCTGACACAAGGCACAAATGACGTTGTATAAAATGCTAAAGGTCACAGAGTGTGTGAAGCAAAGACAATAAAAAGGATAAAGAAGAAAATTGGGACATATATTAACCAATATTTTAATCATTACTTTTTCTAGTATCCTGCAACCCTGATGATGATGAGAGAATCCTTCTGTGTGATTCTTTTCTTCAGTAAAACAAAAAGGAAAGCTGGTTGAAGATGAGCTAAATACATAGCAATCCTGGAGGAAAGTCTCTTACAGGTTCCAAAAGACTTGAGATACGCATTCCAATAGGGCGATAATCCAAAACATACAACACAAACTTCAATAAAATCTTTTTGATCAAAGCTAATTTAAGTTAGGATGGCTCAAGGTCCAGAAATAAATCCAAATGAGACACTGGAGTTTACAGACACAGGCATCAAGTCTAACTGAACTTAATTCTCAAACAAAATGGGCAGAAAATGATTTAGATGTGCAAACAGGTCAGGACAAACACTAAGGCGTAACCAGTGTTTATATGTTGGACCCATATTAATAGAAAATGGGCTGGATGTTACATGGTGGTGCTGTATTAATTGCATTGAACATTAATATCTTCCTAACCCAAAATTAGGCCAAATTCATTTGAGACACAATAATATAATTATCTTCATAGACCAAATAAAGATCCAGTCAAGGACTGAGTTTGCAAATTAGCCTGTGCCTGTAACACAAACATACAATTGCTTCGTTTTTAACATGTAACATTGTTTACTGTGCTATCCGTGATGAAGTAAACTTGAATTGAATTTAATCGGATTGATGCAGAAAAACTTTGGGTAAAAAAGAGGGACCTAAACGGGGCCTAGATGTGTTGGGCAATTTAAAAAAAATCCCCATGTCTCGTTTTACAAATATGCACAAATTTGTGTTAAGCACATAAAAGTTTGTACTCTGAGCCAAAGCAGTGTAAAAAAATAATCCGCAGCAAATCTTTCACATTTATTTAGAGTAAACATATGAATGGTGGAAACTCCACTAATGTCTTCCTATCCCAAAATAAAACCAAATTTATTTGAGGTGCTAAAACAGAATTAACTTTACGGACCTAAACAGTGTTTAATCTTTGTGAAGTAAAATCCCACCATCACCACAGAGACCCAGAATGAAGCACAGAGCCCAGCAGGCCCATTTGTTAATGTGAAACTGAGCCACTGCAGTATAACAGCAGGAAGGCTCCCCTGACATTCAAGAACACAAGGGTAAGTATTTTGGCATGTCCTCATCAGGACAGCAAGCAGCTTCTCACAAAACATGACAGCAGATGTGTCAAAATGCATTAACTTCACCATCACCACAGCAAACACTTGGTGCCCTAAAGAAGACCGCATATTTTTTTCCCCTCTCTCTTAAAGTGCACTTCTCCTTTGTTGAGTCTCCTCCTGCTTCTTCTCTTTATTTTTTCCTCCTTCATTCCTCTCTCAGTCACCTTGTAACCATGTTAACCCTCTTTTCTTTACTTCTGGGATGAAGCACAAGAGGAAGAACTGCGCAGTTGCTGAGAGATAGAAAGAGGGAAAAGAAGGGAAGGGAGGACAGAATAGGAGATAGTGAGGGAAGAGAAGACAGGAAAGGGTGGGGGGAAGCTTAGAAAACAGCAGAGAGAGAGAGAGAGAGAGAGAGAGAGAGAGGAGAAGGAGGAGGAGGGGGGTTGGTGGATGCAGCTCTAGCTGTGGGCCGGGGGCTGAGCCACCGAACCCGGGCTGCTCCGCCGAAACATCCATGGGTGGCTGTGTCGGGAGCCACCACGACTCTTCGGGCAGCTTAAACGAGAACTCGGACGGCACTGGAGGTAACTTAGCGGGGTCTTATGGTTTAGTAAGCGGAAGGTTTGGCTGTTTGACGGGCTCCCCCCCCCCGCTTCCTGCAGGGTTTCTGCATGCTGTCCTGGCTGGAGGTCTCCTTCCCTGCCATTGTAATATCCGGAGCCTCAGACGGGCTCGGTGTCTCCGTCCACGCAGCGGGATTTAAACCGAGGACGAGGCTCTCTGCCAGCTGCGTTAACTCCGCAAACTAAACCCCGTTCAGCGCCCTGCGTTGTCTCCCTTTGTTCTTTTTCTGTTGACTGAGCTAGCCGGCTAAAACGGAGCTAGTTAGCCTGCTAGCTGCTGTGTGTACAACAAATATGGGTCACAGTCATCGGGGGCATGCAGAGAAGAAGAAGCTCTGAAGTGGTTCAGTGGGATTTAAACCGGGCAGCAACTCAAGATCACATCAGCTACATTTAGGGAAACTCTTTGATGGATAATGGTTTGAACTTTAAAGTAAAGAGACTGAAGGAGGTGTCCACAGTTTGTTGTTAAATAAAGTGTTTGTTTTTAGCACCATACACACAGTAGGGCTGTAGTGATACAATAATCTCATGATACGATACACAATATTCTCCCCACGATACGATATATATTGCTATATTCAGCAAGCGATACAATTCAATACACTTTTGCGATTTTCTGGACGATTTTAGAGGGACAGAGTGATTTTGGTGATATTTTATGACTCTTATAAAGTTGGATTGAATTAATTTAACTGAAAACTGGTTAAAAGCACCAACTACACAATACCTGGATCTGGTTGGACACACAGTTAAAGTTGACAGCTGGGCAAAATCAAAGAAGTGGTGAAAAAACATGTTTCTTTTAATTGAAACAGTACAAACTGTAGCTGACATGCATTAGTAAAGTAAATAAAGTGAACCAAGTTCCTGCTCTGAATAGTTTGATACCTTTTTAACCTTAACATCTGAAGGAATCACTCTAAGCCTGATGACCTAATCACTCTCCTGGCGAAGCAAGCAGTGAGTGAACAAGATGACAGTTGGATGTTGTGATACTTGCAGATGAATATCGATTGTTTTCTAGGAAAGAAAATATCGCAATATCAATATTATTATACAGCCCTACATCTGTCATTGTGAGTGCAGTCAGTACTCCATGCACAGTGAGGAATAAGTAGTAATCACTAAAGCCTGGCCGAAGCTGACTTTAGGTTGTGGGTTGATGTATTGACGAGTTCAGTGGAGCTGTGGGAAGTTTGTGGGACAGTTTCCTGGTTTGCTGAAGGAGAGGAGGGGATCCACAGCCAGCCTTTGAGTTATTTTAATTACAGACTGGGACACCGATCTGGGAAAAGAGGGGGAGAAGGCTGAGCACTTAAGAGATGCACAGATAAAGCTTGATTTCCTGCATGTCTTCCTCTTTGCTTCTGCATCTCTATTAACAGCTGCTAGGCTTCTCTTTGCTTAGCTAAATGTGACATCTTCAACTTCTGCTTTGTCAGTACTTGACACCTTCAGAACTGGCGGCAGAGAGCATATGTGTCATGAGCTGTGAAAGCTTATTCACATCCTTCCACTGTTTATTTTCTGAAGTTACAAAGATAAACTTCATTGCATTCTGAGAGTACATGTGATAGACGAACACAAAGTTCTTTTGCAACCTCCAGCTTCAATCCATCTTCCCGTTTTGCAGCATAATGCAGCCAACACCATGTTTCATAGTGAGGATAGTGGGTTGGTTGTGATGTACGACCTAGCCCGTTTGTTGTGTTTCTTTGGCATTTATCAGACTGTTTCTATTATTTTCCATTCTCTCCACCAGTTTGCACTAATTTGTTTTGATCTGTCACATAAAACTCTGATAAAATCCATCCAGGTTTTTGGTTGTATTGTGACAAAAAGTGCACAAATGCCGTTGCAGGACTGAACAAATTTGCTCTAAGCAAATCGGACATCTTTGTCATTTGTTATAAAGCTGGTAAAATCAAAATTTTACAAATACTGACTCGCATAAGTTCTAAATGATTTACAGTCATTTACTGAAACACAAGCAAGTCAAATAGGATTAGAAGATACATTTCTGAGATACAGTCATAAAACTGAACTGGAAAGTGGGCTAATACAAAAGCACTGATTATGATTTGCTTCACATCCACCAAAACTCTGAAGCTCCCTTGTTTAATTTTAGTTGATACCTAATTGTGCCCCTCCTGACACCGTTACTCTAAAAATAAAACCATGGTGTATATTTGCAGACATTGCAGATTGGTTTTTCCCATTAGAGCTACTCCAAACCATTTTTAAAAAGTGGTGACATTGCAACAACAAAAAGTTAAATAATGTAAACAATTGCAGTTGCGTTCTTGTTTGTGATTAATCCACTTTTTATTCACTCTTCATATTTTCATCACCCTGATGTCACTACAAGCTTCATTTAAAACACTGGAGGTCCAACTGGCCAAATATATTATTATCATTTCCTATCAAAGCTTCAAATGCAAGGAAAACTAAATATTTTACTTTGCTGAATATTGTATCAAAGCAGTGCGACTCTCATATTGCAGACACTGATACAGCACTAATGAATGATATTCCATATATTGTGCAGCTCTATGATATATCAGTTTTGGTGTATAGCAAAAAAATGCATTTGAAATGATAGAATGTCGTTCACTCAGTATTCATATTTAGGTCCCCTCTGGTAGATCGTACTGCTATTTCATACAAAGACGTTTCCATTTTGTAAAATAAACCAGACGACTCAAACTCCCGTCCTTCATTTTTAGTGTCCTGCAACTTTTAGATGTGTCTCTTTTCAGCTCAACTGGATCAAATAATGAGGTCATTAGCAGGACTCTGTGGAACATGGCTGCATGCTGAGGAAGTAATTGAGACATTTGATTCAGGTGTGTTGAACCAGAACACATTAAGATGTAGCAAGAAACCAACCTTTGAGGACTGGAGATTGAGCCAGTAATCAATTCCATATCCATCTACTTAAAACAGGGTTTTAACGTGTATTGTCTTTGTAAGTATGATATGATTAGTGCAAATTGTCCAAAGAGTTAGGTTTTATATTTTTTCAGTTTTGGATGTTTCGTACCAACCATGTGCCGATACTAGTCATATAACCAGTTACTTTGCTTTGATTAGGTTATGTTTCATAATAGTCAGCATCCCCAGTTGGGATCAGAGCCAAATTGAATGGATATAGAGTGTAATATTAACATTTCAGATAAGAATATACTGTTAAACTAGACTATACATGACTGTTGATTATTTTATGACAATTTATCTCCATGATTCCGAAAGTACTTAACTGAAATAAAAGAAAGAAACTTAAAACGCCAAGGTTTCAGTGGCACGAAGTGATAATGTGTAGAACTGAACTGGTTACACACATCTGATAAAAGTGTAAATTGACTCAAAGGCAACATGTTGTGCTGTTTTGGCTCATGAACTGAAAGTGAGCCGCCAAATGAAATTCTCCTTTGGTCTCTGTCGGGTAGAAGGAAGACCCAGAATTATTTCACTTCATCAAAGTAACTCAAACAGCTGCATAAAGAATATTTTGTTATTATCCAACTGTTTTCCTTTCTAAAAACATACCAACAGTTCTACTGAGAAACTAATGTCTGCTTCTCTGATTGTGGATCATAATGAAGTAGTTTTGTGGATGATGCATGTAAGTGAAACTTTTAATTCTGCATAACCTTTAGTAGCTGAACATAAAGGGTCAGGCAGTTTGAGGCCTTGTTTACTATGAGCAGTCTGAAGTTGAACGTGTTATTTGATCAGAGTACATATGTACCAGCAGTAGGTGGAACTCAACACCTTGATCCTCTTCTCTTTTCTGTTGTGTACTTGGATACACACACACACACACACACACACACACACACACACACACGCACTGTCCTGTACCTGTGTCGTGTTCGGTGGTGATCCAGATGGTGTTATTCATCAGCCATTCTGCTGCAGATGGAGCTCTGTTTGCGGCAATTATTCTAACATTTTAACTGGGTTTGGAACGTATCGTTCTTAGCTTTAGCTCAGTTTATTCTGGCTGCATGCTCCACATCACTAATGGTGTATAACGTGTTAAATCAGTCTGCAATGCTCAGCTGAGTACCAGAGCAAAAGAGAAAAGCGATTCGTTATTTTCCAGTCCCGTGATAAAAATGTATCAGGTTTTTTTTTCTCTCTTAAATGTTTCAACTCATCGGATTGTTTTTAATATCAGACAAGAGAACCTGAGTAAATGCAAAATTGAGTTTTAAAATGAGGATTATATTTATTACGATGACGGGTGAAACTTGCACAGACCAATTTATGAAAAGATAATCACTTTCTTTTCAAATCCCTTGAAAAGAACTTGACAAAAAAAAGCAGAGCAGATTGCAGACAAAGTCATTGATTTCCGGAAAAGATGACAAAACGATTTCTTAGGCTTAACGACAACGAGACCCATTACACACAATTAGTGAGACCTTCCCAGAAACAACCAGCCCACAAAACATACTTTTATCAGTTTACAAACGCATCAGTGCAGCACTAATGGGCTTCCGTTAGGTCTGTCTTGCTGCAATAAAGGATCTATGAGGAAGTTACAAAGCTAAAACTACCAAGAAAAAAGAACAGTCAAGGTCCATCTCACATTTGCCAAAAAAACATTTTTATGATTCCTAAGACTTTAGACTGATGAGACACAAGGTGAATTTTGTGAAAATGCATCTTGTTCTGGTTTGAAACTATCAAAGCTTTTCAGGAACTACACTGTATGGAAGGTATTGTGACTATAACCTCAGGAAGACAAATCCACCTCTGAAAGGCTCGAAACACAAAGGTTATAGAGAAGGTTGGACATTTAGTGTATTAATCAGTTATTGTGATAAATCTATTGCAAACATTTTGATTTATTGTTGTCACAATACATTTAAATTAATGATGTTTAAATCCCCCATGATCCATTTGTATCACTGGGATTGATAATTTTACAAATGTTCCATTGTTTTTTCATTGAGAGCACCGATATATATCAGTAAATTTGAAAATATGATTAAATGCAGTTACAAAAGTTACCCAATGCATAGTTCCTCTCCTCCTCCTACCTTCTGTCCGTCTGGTTTTCTGATCTCGTTTCCTTGCCTTCAGTGGCTCTAGGCCGTAACCAGCCCCTGAAGAGAGAGCGACCTAAATGGAAAAGTGACTACCCGATGACAGAGGGCCAGCTGCGCAGCAAAAGAGATGAGTTCTGGGATACGGCGCCAGCATTCGAGGGCCGGAAGGAGATCTGGGATGCGCTGCGAGCTGCGGCCAGTGCCTTTGAGAGTAATGACCACCTACTGGCTCAGGCCATCCTTGACGGGGCCAGCATCACTCTGCCACACGGTAAAACACTTTCTGCATGCTAAAATATTATGACCACACAGTTTTTAGAAAAAACGATTGACATCCTTAAAAAGGAGAGTAATTAAGAGGCTGTATGCAAACATGGACATGTGCTATTGCTGGAAAGTTGAGTGAAAGGAAAAAGTGATAGAAAAAGCAGTGGGAATAACTACAACCTTAAGGGGAAGGTTGTTAGTTAGGCCTCGTTTTGCATGAATTACTTCTTTAACTATTCAGGCCACATGCTGAACAAAGCATGGAAATATGTTACAGTAGGCTAACATTTCTGTATTGAAAATAATTTTATTTATCCATCCATCCATTTTCTCTACACCCTTGTCCCTCAGTGGGGTCAAGGGGGTTGCTGGTTCCTCTCTAGCTAATGTTCCGGGCGAGAGGCGGGGTCACCCTGGACAGGTCACCAGTCTGTCGCAGGGCAACACAGAGACACACAGGACAAACAACCATGCACACACACACTTAGGGGCAATTTAGACAAACCAATTAACCTGACAGTCATGTTTTTGGCCTGAGGGAGGAAGCTGGAGTACCTGGAGAAAACCCACCATGCACAGGGAGAACATGCAAACTCCATGCATCCGGGGCCAGGAATCGAAACCAGAACCTTCTTGCTGCAAGGCAACAGCTCTACCAACTGTGCATATTAGTCTTATGTAATATCCTATCTTTCTATTCAACAGAATGTTGGGTTTTTATCACCTGTGAGCAATAAAATTCAAAATGAAATGGAACCAACACTTATAAATATTTAATCTGTTAACATCTGTTCTCATTTTCAACTGACTTGCTGTTATACCTTTTCAGTGATATTGTATTTGATCAAACCTTAGTCTGACATAGTAACCACATTTCAACATTAATGTAGTTTTGAAAAACTTTGACATGGCTTTCTTCAGCCAGACAACAGCAGGGTTATGCTGCAACCATAAATAGGTTGTGTGTCAAAACAGAGAACCTACATAAGCAGCACAGCTTCCAAAGGAAGTGTTTTAGTTTCAGGTTTCATCTGATGAAGTACCACAAACAGGAAGTATATGTCGCCATGTATTGTTAGTTAATTTCTGCTTTGGTGAGCTGCTTTTGCACAGCTCTTTTTGCATCATTTTGACTTACTGGGTTATTTTGTTTGTTTTTTAACGAAGCAGTTATACACATGTAAATTATTCAGGACTTTAAATGACTTTAAATCCTTCAAATGAATCTTAGGGAACACATTTTCAGAGAGTGTATGCAACAGAGTGAGTCAATAAATAAGAAATGAAAATCTTTTTGGCCTCATGTGAATGGAGCTAAATTTATTTAAAAGACCAGCTGCTATCAATATCCATTCTCATTTGACATGAAAACTGCGACAAACGTTTTTTTGTTGTTGTCAAAGCAAAACAGCATCGTCCTGTTATTTTCTGTGTAGAGCCCTCAATGGGGCTCTTTTCTTGTTAGATTTATGACTGTCATATTTAATGTTTGCAATGTAAAATCTTGTGTTAATTTTAGTACAGGAACTTGTAGTTTTTTCCCCCCACCTTGATAATAATTATACCATCTGTTTATGTAAGATTTGCTTAGTAACCCAGGAAAACCTTAGCAAATACGTAATGCAGGTTTCCATAAAGTGAAAAAAATGTGTTTGGTGTATCTAGTTGGAATGAGAAGCAATAAACAGAGTGGGAAATTCCACATAGCATAGTGGAATTCAGTTTAATTACCAACCAATTCCCAACTAAAGGCTGTGTGATAAAGTGGGGGTAATATATTAACTTTGCTTCTGGTAACATGGTGCAATTCAATTTAGTTTATTGCAGTTTAATTCAATTTTATTATAATTCAGTTCTAAAGCTCAGTGCTGACTCTATATTACAAAAAATCTTGAATTAGTTTCAAGTTCTATTCTTCCTTTAGATATGTGAAAATAGAAACGTATACAAGATGAGGTGGCCAAGAATCTCTGCTGTGTGGAAGAAAACCCAGTTAATGACATCAGCATTTAATGTATGCATATATAGAGAGAGTGAGGGGATTAGAGGCAGCAGAGTGGAAAGGTGCTGAGTTCATATTGAACATCCTCAAGCAGTCTAATATTATCGCAGCAGAGCTGGAGTAATTGCTAAAGGTCACCTTAGGCAGTCCCAACCATAAGATTTTTAACCATTTCTATGCTAAATCAGACAGTATTGCTAAAGGTAGAGAAGTTATTGAACGTGCATGCTCAATTTCATTCATTATATGCCAGAAGCCGGTTGCTGTACTTTTAAATTTAGTTGTAAATATTACAAAGAAATTTTGCACATTTTGAATTTAAAGACTGGAGAAATGAAACTTGCTTTAGATACGAGTTAGAAAACATATCCGACCTAAAAGTATTTTTCAGGATCTCAGTAATTTACAGGCCAAAATGTGGCATTCATAGTAAGTAAATAAAATATGTTATCTCCAGAAATTGCTCTTGTAGTAGTTCACATTTCCACATTTTGTATATGAAAGCCTTAATCCAAATTGTATTAAATTAATCTCTTTCCTCAATGTGGAAAAAAAAGTTTTCAAATTTATTATAAATAACGAAACAAGACAACACTTAGTCGATCCACCTTTGGCACTAATGACTGTATCAAATCTTTTTGGATGATGCCACCAGCTGAGCTCACCTATCTTTAGACAATTTGGCCCATTCCTCCTTGCAGTTCTTCTCCAGCTTCATGTGGTTGGATAGCATTCGTCTGTGCAGATGTTTTCAGATCTCTACAGACGTTTCCAATCTGATTCAAGTCTGGACTCTGGCTTGGCCTCTACAAATCCTTCACAAAGTGGTTCTGAAGCCACTCCTTCCAGATCTTGGCCTGGTCATGGTCCTGCTGAAAAATCCAGCAAAGCGTCAGCAAAGCATTACCCTGCCAATACAATGCTTCGTGGATGGTTTTGGCCTGATGATGTTTTCTCTCATCTTTTTTCCTCATCATTCCTACCTGCCGTACTTTGGGGGGCGAACAAGCTGACTGCTTTACAACAGCACTATTCAGGAAGTGCAACCTCAAAGGATAAAAGCATAAAACTCAAAACATAAACATCAAAACATATTTATATTTGTTATCTAGCCCTTTTGGTCCAAAGTGCCGTGCAGTTTATGTAAGTCACTGATCTTGGCTCACGCTTCCTCCTTTATGTTTGACCCACTGAAGAAGTCCAGGTTGAAGTTTCACTTCAATTTTCAGGTTTTTATACCTAAGTACTTCAACTTCCGCCTGGAAATTTATCAAATCCCTAACAATGACTTTGGCTCTGGTTTAGCTCTTTGCATGTGCGTCACTCCCCATTAATCCTTATGCATATCATCTAATGAGTCATGCTTCCTCAGCTGAGGATAGATTTTCTTTCCTTGGTAAGATCCTGTTTCTGTTGTGGGCATCGAATGTTGTAATGTTTTCCATTGTATCCTGCGCTGGGTTTCACGCATCTTGTTTCATTGTGACTAACTGTGAAGGTGTTTGACTGAGGGACAGAGAGAGAGAGAGAGAGAGAGACTAACTTTGTGCCAGAAACCAAACTAATTATTATGATGTCAAAAATATAAATTGCTACTTTTTTTTCTTATTTTATTTTATTGGTTTGGTGTAAATTTGGGTAACTAAATGAGTGGAGTTGTTTTTCTACATTTTGTCCTCATTAGCTTGCCAGAAAGCAATACACTGCTTGACATATGAAACACCTTTGCCTGAATGGAATGAGACTTTACATTAGATATGTGTAATGTTTGTTTTTTATTTGTTTTTTGTAAATGCAGTGCTTTCTTACTCTGTTCCTCTTGGTAGTTTGGGAGGCCAGATCAGATCCTGCTGGGCTGCAGCTGTGAATTCCCCACACTTGACATCACTGTTTCTCTCAATCCAAGTACAGCGCAAATCAGGAAACACTTCTGTCTTTACAAGCTCTTCACCCCTTTATTGTTGCATTTAACTAGAAGTCATAGGAGATGACTGAAAACTGATCTGTGTAATTTCTTTTTTCAATGCTATTTTTAGCCTTCTTTCGCACCAAATAAATCAGGATTTGGTTCTGACCTTGCTTAACTAGATATTTTCAGTCTTTTTTTATGTGCTCCTCTGCAAGGAGGAAATATTGATCTGAAACTGATTTTCTTTTATTTCAATGATAAAAATAATTTTAAAAAGAACTGTAAAACATTTACACACCAGCATCCATTTATAATACTCAACCATTAAACGTGTGAAATGAAAAGCACCTGTTATAAATACATTCTCAAATGCATTCTCTTTTCTATAGTTACAGCTCCTTCTTTTGCCTAAACTTGTTACTGCCTACAGTCATGTGGGATGGCATAAATATGACTTCAAAAAATAAGGAAGGTGTGAAGCTTTTATTTTAACTGTACTTGTGCAGTAAAGTTGCATGTAAAGGTATTCCTGTTTTTTTATTTGTTCACAAACACAGATTACTTCGATTTTACATAACAGACCAACACAGGTAAATGATGTGATTTTTTTTATTTCTTATTCAGCTCATTGAGATTGGATGAATACCTCCAACAAATATCAATATAATATTTTCTGTATTGGATCCACCACATGTCTGCTGGATATTTTACAACTTCTTTTCAACATTTGCTTCCTTTTGGCCACGTTTCTCTAAAGGCAGAAGTGTTGGCTGCACTTTCCCACCTGATCTTTGAGCCTTTGTAGCTCCCCCAGAGTTTCCAACCATTGACAATCGGCACTCGCTATCAATATATTGCTTCACTTTTTAATTATAATAATAATAATCAAAAATACAGAATATTTGTTGCTTTAGCTGATACTTAGCGTAGCTATACAGACGAAACAAAAAGTAGACCAAAACAAAGTAGGAAATAATTGGAAAGTGTAAGGGGAAAAAACTAACAAATATTCTGTATTTTTGAGCAAAGTACAAATGTAGATGGTATGGAATCTATTTTTATACACTCGTGCCCCGAGAAAAAAAATCTGGACCAAACAAAATGGCAGACTGGGCAAGTTGAGAACAAATCAGAGAAGCAGTAAAGAACCAACAGTAATGCGCGCTAAGCATAAAAGAGGATGGCTTAGCTTGCACAGCATAAAATGTTGTGGGCATGTTGGAGGAACGTCCAAAAACTGGTAACCATTAGTCACTGAATACTTGTTGCAATAAGGAATTAAAAAGTGAAGCAATATATTGATAGCGAGTGCCGATTGTCAATGGTTGGAAACTCTGGGGGAGCTACAAAGGCTCAAAGATCAGGTGGGAAAGTGCAGCCAACACTTCTGCCTTTAGAGAAACGTGGCCAAAAGGAAGCAAATGTTGAAAAGAAGTTGTAAAATATCCAGCAGACATGTGGTGGATCCAATACAGAATATATTATATTGGTATTTGTTGGAGGTATTCATCCAATCTCAATGAGCTGAATAAGAAATTTAAAAAATCACATCATTTACCCATGTTGGTCTGTTATGTAAAATCGAAGTAAGTCTGTGTTTGTGAACAAATAAAAAAACAGGAATACCTTTACATGCAACTGTACTGCACAAGTACAGTTAAAATAAAAGCTTCACACCTTCCTTATTTTTTGAAAAGTCATATTTTTGCCATACCACATGACTGTAGGCAGTAACAAGTTTGATTTGTAGTCCAACTTACTTCCCCAGCCACTGGATGTGTTTCCAGACTTTTCCCAGAAAGTGATGTTGGTAAAAAGTAGCAGATGTTGCACTGAGCAAAACAGACAGCAGGCTGCATGCTTTTACAAATGGTTCTGTCTGTCTGTCATCTGTTTGTCATCCAGTTTCTACCAAAAACCGGATGACAGAAGTCTTCAGTCTGGCACACTGGTTTCAAACAGCCCTTATTAGGACAATTTTGTACAAAGACTTCATAATTCATTTTATTTGTTGTTGGAAAATATCTTCCAAGTTACAAGTTTTTTAGAATTTAAAGTGTATTGTTAGTTGGAATGTGTTCTTGCATTATTATGCCATTACCATTATATTAATTGAATATGGTTCAAAACAACATTATGGCTTATCAGGATAATTTCTGACAATTTTCATCCAAAAAAATGTGTTTCTGTGACAAGCCCAGCTATGCACTATTGTAAGCATGACTTTCATAATATCATTTACTCAGCTTCAAATTAGTTTTTTTGTCTCCGATTTCATGTTAAGCGCAGTTGGGAATCGGAAGAAATTATTCATGAATGTCACTTTTGTTCGTAACAGAGGAAGTTATTTTTACCTAGTCAAGCAAAGTGACTCATCATATACTGTATTGCTGTAGAGTTTTAGTACAAACCTGTGTGACACAGCCTGGCATTTATTCCCATTGTGGTAGGAACCACATGAAACTTCAGCCTTTTTTTGTTGACACCACAGTCAGTTCCAAATGAGTCGATCTGGGTCAACGCAATGACATCAATACGCTGCCAAGCATTTACTGGTGACAGAGAACCATCACATGTGGGCATGACCAGACAAAAGGAGCATTTCCATGTTTTATCAACTCTTCAAATGGCTACTTCTTTATTTTTTATTTATTTTGGCAAGCCACTTTGCATGAATGTGTCTTCTTGAACAATGTAATCATATAAACAAACACTGGCAGGGAAGTTATGTTTCTGTGTCGCTGCAGCTTCATGCACGCCACAATGGTAAACATCTGATGCTGCACAGGTTGAAAGAGTTCAGTCTGCAGTGGAAAATAACACAGATTAGCACCGTGCCAAGTAAAACTTTACTATGCAATGGAAACATGTTGTGTGCCTGAGGATTATTTAGCTTTATGAGCTAAAAAGATTTCAACTGCTTCTGCACAGAACGAATAGAGTGACATTTGCCTACAGTGTTTTCCAGGTCTGGTTAGTATGGAGAAAATGAATTATGGAGAGCATGTGTTTCCAAAATGTTTTCTCTGTTGCATTTCCAGAAGGATAAAACTTTGATTACATTTCAAATGGTGGAAACAGTGTTTTCAACTAAACCATCTCCAGCTCTATTTTGATGCTATTGCTGTCTCACCACCAATTTACTGCTGAAAAAAAAGCTCTTTTCTGGGTCTGATGGTGGGTTTTTATTGAGAGCCATGCTTAAAGCTCCAGAGTTGCCGCAATAAAAGGTGAAATAAAAACACCTTTAGTAACAAGTTGAAGCTCTATGTTTAGGTGACCCTTCAACCTTTTAGCCTTTAGTGTTTTGCAGGTTCCTTGTCTCCATCTTTCTATCTACTCCGATTAGGTTCACTATTCTCATTGATCCCCACAGGATGATGCTACCTCTACCATGCAGTACAATGGGCTTGGTGTGTTCACAGCAATTTTTTTCTATGTCACACATTGTTGCATGTTTGCCAAATGTTTTCATTCTTTATTCTCATTTAACCAGAAAACCTTCTGTCACATGTTTACTGTGTTTGCTACATGGTTTGTGACAAATTACAAGCAGGACTTCTTCTTTTTATCCTTCTTCCATAAAAACCAGACGTGGGGAGAGTGTCGGCTTCTTCTCCTCTTTGTTCTCGCTCAATTTTTGTTGTTCATCAACTTTTCGATGGTTTGTTTTAATTCTGTTTATCAAAAATAAAATACATGAAAAACATTGGTACCAAAGCATGAATGTAACTTCAGTAATTTGTTAGAATAGTTTAGCAGCAGCAGGAAGGATCAAATTAGATGACTTATCTTTCCTGTTTTAAGCATTTGTCTAAATTAATAGTTCTAATGTCTAAAGTTTTATTGGAAAACGGTGTTGCCATTGGATACTTGAATGTAGCTTAATCTCTGTCAGAATATCTGCCGAAAATCTTTTCAAAAACTGTTGTGCAAAACATGGGTGCAGATTTTGTGTCACAGTCTGGAAATTTTGAATGCAGAAAAGTTTTAAAACGTCTTCAAATAATCCAAGTGTGTTTATGGTGCCAAATCACGGCGCTGATGTTAATAGCAGCCAGTTTCCCGGTGCGTTCTGGTTACAGACGAGTTCCGGCTGTTGGCCACCTCACCACTCAGTCAAGCTCTTTTTCTGTCCCTCACTCCTACACGGAGCTGGTCAAACATTTCCCTGGTCCTGGTCTTACTCTGACGCCTCCTCTCTGACTGTGTCTGTACCACCGAGAGCAGAATCCTGTGGTCTTGTCTGCTCGGTTTCAGTTACCACAGAACTCACCTTCTTTCTCGTTGAACTTTCTAAGTCATAAAACATGAGCTGTGGAGTGACCTTTTTGAAACGCAGCTCATAAAAGGTGGGCTTCTTGCAATTCAGGGGATTTTTTATTTTATTTCACATATTAATATGCAATATAAGAATAGATATTAATTTATAATATTTATATCAAATCTTTTCAGATCTTCTTGGAAAATTGGACAAGAAGGATGTGATTGTTTGGATGTGATATTTAACTTTGTTTACTTGAAATTGGAAAGGAATGGAAGAAAATGACTGGTCAGAACCAAAATACAATGACTGTGTTACGTCAGTGTATTGTGTAGTTGAACCCAAATGCCTGAAATCCCCCTGAGGATTGCTGGGGGTCTCCCATTTGAATAATCAGTCCTCCACACATTTTCTTATTGTCCCCGGTGACTTAATACTTGACACATCACATCCAACACATGACCTTTTCCTGCTCTCCCTTTATGATCCTTCCTTTCAGTCATGGTTTTCTATTGAGCTCAACTCTCATTTCCCCATTTTATTGTACATCAATGGGAATTGTATGTTTTGTTAAATGGAAAAATGATTCAAATATCTTACTTTTCGTTTTTGCCATAATGAAAGTATTTGAAAGAATACCAACAGAATCAATGCAGCAAAATGAAGTTAATCACAGATGAAACGAGCCACATATCATTCTTCCATCAAAATAGCCACACCTGTTACTTCAGGAATCAAATAATCATAAAACTTAAGAGACCAACCCATTCAGTTTAGCAGCTTCGGACTGGAAGCTCCCCGTTTCTATTTACCCATGGATGATAAAAAAAATTTCATCATGGAGTTAATGTTTGTATTGTTGTTGTGATCCGAGTTACTGTAAGTTGTGATGAGGACTTATCACTTCCAGGACATGTAACACTTGGATGTGGTTATAAAAATGGTAAATTATTACCACAGAAGGTATTAATATCCTGTAAACAGTTTATTGTTGAAAGTGTATAAATAGTTGGGAAAGGGGCTGTACAAGTTGCACTGCAAAAACATAAAAGCTTTCCAAGTAATTTTGGTTTAGTTTCTAGAGCAAATATCTTGGCACACTTTAAATATGACAAAAGTAACTTTTCAGCAAGATATAGAAGCTTATTTTATGTTAATAATTCTTTAATATTAATGAAAAATGACTTATTACACTGGCAGTTTATTTCACTCATAGCATTTCCCATGTTATGACTTAATTTATCTGCCAATGAAATAAGTACTTTTTCATCAATGTTAAGGAATCATTTACATAAACTATGTCTTGCTTAAAAGTTGCTGTTATGTTAGTTTTATCTTATTTTAGGTGTGCTAATATATTTGCTCTAGAAAATAGACCTAATTTGCAGGTAGGATTTTGTGTTTTTGCAGTGTGATGCTTGTGCAACGATGGCAAATTGGGGGGGGGAAACCTGAATATAAAGTTTTGTTTTTCTTGTTTCTGCTCCAGGCGCTCTGACCGAGTGTTACGATGAGCTGGGGAATCGCTACCAGCTGCCGGTGTACTGCCTCTCTCCTCCTGTCAACATGATCGAAGAGCGCTCCGACGAGCCCGACGGGTCGGATCCGGACTCCCTGACTGCAGACCCGTCCACGGGCAGCGCAAGCGACCCCGTCCCGGGGGGCGAGTGCCAGCTCCGGCTGCGGCTCTCCACGGGCCGCGATCTGCGGCTGGCGGTCCGCTCCACAGACACTGTGGGCATGATGAAGCGGCGCTTGCAGAATCAGGCGGGCGTGCCCGCCGCCACGCAGCGCTGGTTCTTCTCAGGGCGGCCGCTGACAGACAGGCTGCGCTTGGACCAACTCAACATTTCCAGAGATTATGTAGTTCAGGTGATCCTAAGCCAGCGGCCTCCACCGGAGCCTGTAACGCCACCCGGACACACAGCAGAGGCCTCTGGACCCGCGGCGGTGGAAGGAGTGTCTGCTCTGCCTCAAGAGCCAACGCCGGTGGAGAACTAATTGAAGCCAGGCCCTGCTAGTGTAAACCAATGAGGACGACAAGAGACATAGCCGAGTTAAAGGCGACTCTTCTCGTCTTCTGTGCTCTTCGATTGTTTTCGCTGTGAAGGGCTACGTTAAGGCGGAGGAGCATAAAGACACTGGAGGGGAAAAAAACTCCTTATTTTGGTTTTACACGTTGAAATTTTGACCTTTTTTGAAGTCTTTTTAACTGTTCCTATGGAAACCAACCTATGAAAAGAGATGGTTAAAGGGTTTGCTTAGCAGCTGAGAGGCCTGAAGGTCTATGTCTCAAGTTCTGCTCAAGGGTCGTCAGAATAATCTCCTGTTTTTCAGGCTACAGTATTAAAACCTTTTTCCAAACTTTTCTCCAGTTCAGACAGCTAAGATAAAACGAGACAATTCAGCAATCAAAAGTTTTTAAAGCATTTTAGCAAATAATGCGGATTACATCAAATCATGTCAGTCAGGGTAAATGAGACGCCTAACAACTGTGGCAAAAGTTTAGAATTGTACGTTTGCTCAGAGATTTTGTCTTTTTATATTGTGTAGAACTAGCAGCCCGGATTTCTGGCTGCGGCTGCTGCTGAACTCCATACTTCATTCATTCACCAAACAATCAAATGAATCATTTAGGAAACCGTAAGTTGTTTCATCTTTGGCTGTATGTATGTGTGTGTGTGTAAGGCAGCTTACACATCCAGGCCCAAAACCATGCTCATTCACAGGGACTTCAGAAACACAGCTGCATATTTTGAATAAAAATAGAATCTTTTGAATTATTTTTTTGTCCAGTGTTTATATATTTTTTCCATTTTTCACTAACTTCTTTTGTTTTATGCGAGTTGTGATGCTGTCAATTTACATTAGACAGAATATAAAGAACATATCTGATGTGATGCTGAAATATGAGGCTTTATTATTTCAACTTATTTTCTAATGTAATAAATATTACATTAATTACATTAATTTTACTTTCCTTGCAAAGGGAGGTTTCAGTCAAGGTGGGTAAAGTTACAGTGACAAAAACTAGTCAACATTTTCCCAAAATCTTTAGGTCTCTCCTTGAAAGCTGAATTATAACACATGATAAATTTGTCAGAAATTCAAGGATAAATTTAAATCAACAAAAAAATGACTTCATGAGCAATAAAATAAACCTGTTTTAGCCTAGATAGTGGCGAAAGTTAATTATATCAATAGGTTTGCATCTCCTGAAGGACAACTTTTGTGAGGTACCAGAGGTGAATATTGCAGGAAGTTGGACGCTGACCGACTCCTACCAGAGAAGACTGAACATTATCATTAAATCAGAAGGGGCTCCAATAAAGTTTTAATTTAGTTTGTTAGTTTTATTTAAAATGTATTGCATGTCACACACGTTTCCTCAAACAGTTTTTCCATATGGTGATAACTGTGGGCAGGAAATATTTGCTACAGTGGTCAGTATCACAGCGGTTCGGAAGAAGCCTCTGACTGACTCTGCTGTTGTCTGACAGTTTCATGAAGAGGAAGTTCAGGCTTGTCTGTAATGTTCCAGAGAAGAACTAGCCTTCTTTATCAATTTGTTCATCTTTTTAAAGCCACTGGTTATGAAGCTGCCACCATGATAAATAATTACATTTTATTTCAGGGGATTTCCTCAGTCTGACCTCCAGTGGACTCCTGACCTCCAATTTGGGATCTACTGTATTAAGCAATAGTAAATAAAATGTTGTTTTCTCCTTATTTTTCCAATTTTCTTTAAATTTTTGTTTAAATGTTTTACATTTACTTACTTTTTCCAGTGAGAACATGAATATATTCATTCTTAAAACTCACTGATCCAGAGATGTTATAGAGGAAAATATATACAATTTTACTTACACATATACGTTCACTTACTGTTGGCATTATCATAATAGATTTAGTCTTTTGCTAAATGCTTGAGCTCATCATGATACTTCCACCACCATGCTGGAGAGTTGTTAAAATATTTGACTTCTTTGACTTCTTGCACATTTTCTCCAAAAAGCTCAATTTTTACTTTGTCTTGATATTTTCTTTGTTCATTTGGAACAGACTGATGTTGAGCTTGAAGGTGTCAATGTAGCCGGGGTTATTTTTAGTCATCGGCTTCTCGGCTCATGTTGAACAAGAACTTGCTTAACTGTGGACAATGACAATGGTGTTATTGAGGTGACAGGTTGGGTCAGATGTTTTGTTCCAACAGAACTGATCTCCCCTACAAACATCAACAGTGTTTGGATATATAAAGCTGGTCAACATTAAGCATTAAGCTGCTGCCACGACTCACACCTGTTGCATATTTGTGGACTCCATCAATTTTGACATACAAATATCCATTCAGATTTGACAAAAAGCATTTGGTAGACAAACATTAAAAATAAATATTATTGAGAAAGTATGTTATGGCTGCTTGCGAAGGATTACACTGTCTAGGTTAGAGGCAGATGATGGCAGGCAATAATGAACGCAGTGTTCAAACGCATCCAGCTAAAAATTGAAAGCAGAATTGAGACATTTTTTGGAGGGAGTACGAAACAAAAGGCACAAGTTTGCTTTGGGGAAAGATTTGCTTTCCCCAAAGCAAAGAGAAAGGACATCTCTCTTCCTTCAGCAGAGGGAATATATCAAAGCTTCCCTTTTTCGTTTTGTTTTCTCTTATATTTGAAACTGCACTGATGAGTCAAAGCGAAAAGGTTTTGGCAATTCTTTTCAGAGGGATAAATTAAGAGAAAGTGAGAGTTAGAAATGATATAGTTTCAAACCACTTCCCTCCTACTAGTCATCTGTCACCTTGTTCAGAGGCTGATGAGATTTAAAAGAAACTTCTGCAGCTAAGTCAAAGGTTTATTTATAAGAAGTGGTCTCATTACAAAAACTCCCACTAAATGTTAAGGGTCATATTGCAGGACGAACAGCGATGAAGAAACGACACTTTTTATACATTATTATAAACTTGTTCTTTACATTCATCAATTCTTCTTTCCAAATCAAATCCAGGGGTTTCTCATTGTGATTTTTTTCCAGCTAAAATGACATTTTGGAGCATTGTTTTCTTCCAAAGAAGTATTGGTTGTGTTTCAGTGTCATCAATTAAACAGCTGCACATCTCCAGTTCCCTTTCTAAGCGGTTGTCATTTGGTTGCACTCACTTCCCCTGGTGTGGTCAGTGCGGCCACTTAATAATCAAACATGCAGTTTTTATGTGGAACATGAACAGGTCCTTTGTTTTAAAAGATGTGACGTCTTCCGCATGACGGTGACTTAGCTGAGCTCAGAACTGTCACCAATCACACTGCAAATGTCAAAGGTGAGACGTTTGCTACTGATTAACAAAACACAAACAAACACTTGGATCTGCTTTTTGATCGACTGAACGAAGGGACGTACAAACCCATCCCCTGCACACACACACACACACACACACACACACACACACGCAAATGCACGCACAGACACAAATGCACACACACTCAGGGGGTTTTTTTTAGCCGGGTGCATAAATACTCCAGGACCATGCTGAGTGTAGACAGACAAGACACAGCCTTCCTCTGATCTGCTTTTAAGTTCAAGATTTTTGGATCGAGCGACAGGAACAAGGTAAACTACATTCATTATGTATTTATTTTAATTTGCTCTGTTATTTGAATGCATGGCATACTGCTGAATTTATTCAAAAATCACTTGAAGGAACAAAGGTTTGCTTAAATTCAACCTAAATTTTTCATCACATAAAAAAAGTGTTTAATATGTATTGTTCGGTCAATATTTTCATTTGCAATATTTATAAGTACTCTAATGCTGGGATATTTAAACCCGCTGGTCCTTAGTCTGAAATCATCAGATGAAAATATCTGTTGGGTGAAAAGAAAGAAAATAAAAGTTGCGTTGATGCTTTTTATTAAAGCTTAAGTTTTTCCATCCCCTCTAGATGTGATGATTTTTTTTATCTTTGTAATTTATAAAAACATTCTATTTGTAGATCCCATACTATGAAATATTGCTGACCTAATTTAATAAACAGTTTTTCATGTTATTAATGTTTCCTCATCTCTTACAGATGCAGTTGTTGCTCCTATTGGTTCTAAGTGCCAACCTTTGCCTTGCCAATTCCAGCATCCACCAGCCCAGGATCCAAACTCTAATGGACAATGGTTTTTATATCTTTTCTTTTTGGCTAGTCTCTTTTTAGCCACCCTCATGTTAAATATTAACTCATCTCTTATTTCTTTTTATGATCTCCCCAGCTGTGGTGGTACAGGTGCCACATGCTCATGGCAGCGTAGTGGAAGTTCCCCTGACCTGTGGAGACTCTTATCAGGACGATGAAGTGTTTTGGAAGAAAAATGGTAAAAAAATAATAATTGTTTGAAATTCATTGCAGCTCATATCATATTTCTAGAACACCTTCACTGAGGGCTAAGTCAGAGCATAATCTTAAACAATAAAAGACACCTGATATTTTGCTGTTAACAAAGACATAGGAAGTTTACAAACCCGAGAGGAACATGACTGAAACTATAACTTCTGGATTTGTCAGGAGAGGAAATGACGCCAGCTCTGCAGGGAAACCAGATCACCGTTCTGGTGAAAGAGATGAGAGCAGGAAACTACTCCTGTCACCTCAGCTCTAGTGGAGAATACCTGAACCACACGCTGATCCTGGTCCAGCTGGATCCAGACAACAGGACTGTCATCCTGGAGGAGAAATCCCCCGGACAAGGTGAGAGGAGAAAGGGATGAAAGAGAGGGAATCACAGGTGGTGATACCAAGAAAGATGTAAAAAAAAAAAAAAAATAGGATGGATGTTGCTGTTCTGCTAAAATAAGAATAATGGAGATAACTGAAAAAACATTCTTTGATGAATTACTAGCTAATTTAGAGATTCTTCTAAAATGGCTTAGATCATCACTGGGTTTTATTATTGGACTATAACTTCATAAAACAAATCAGTTTACAAATAATCAATTCACATAACACTAAAAAAAAGCTGTCCAGACCATCCTAAATAAAAATCTCCGCCTTTAGCAGAAACAACAGATAATCTGTGAAATGATACATCTGCACCTTCTCCATGAGAAAAGGGAAAGAATGAAGGGAAAGGGACAAAAAATAACATTTAATTTTGGTGCTGATGCTGGGTAACAATGATCAATTGAATACACACTTATTTTAAACATAGCATATAGAAACACCTAAAACTAAACATTAGCTGGTTATTATGCCATTATGCATCGTGTGATTCTTAACACTGTTGCTTTGCAAAAAGAGGATTTTGAGTTTCAATCTGGGCTGGGCCTTTTCTGTGTTGTTCTCATCCATTTGCAGCTTCCTGCTTAGAAAAGCAGCAGGTTAAGTCAATTATTTGTTATTATCTTTCCTGCAGGTCACATCTATTGCTCAGCACAGAATTACAAAGGCTCTTTCCACTGCACCTGGAAGAAAACACATCACAGGTCCCATGCTGCTGTGCTTCTGGTTAAGGCGCACCGGTAAGGACACAAGTCTCTCTTCATTAGTCTCCTACTAATTTAAATAACTATCATTTTTAAATAAACTTGGTGCAGTACTTTCATAAAGGGGCTGTTACCTGTTTTAGATCATAATTTATCCATTTGTCTTGAATCCAGTAACATGGATGAGATTTCCTGTGTGCTGAATGCTGATGGGTCGGGGGTTCAGTGCCAGGATGTCGACTGTCCTTACAAAGAGGAAACACATCAAATCCAGTTCACCATTTACATGCACAGCTACTCTCGTCTGGAGGCCTACACAAAGTCCTTCTACCTGAGAGAGATTGGTAGGTCCTTTTACAGAAATATCAGGGTTTGATGTTATGTTATTTGCATTTAGTGATTACATATGTGACCATGTTTTTCTGATTTCTCTTTTGGAGATTTGCTTACTTTTCTTGACTTCCTGTCTTCATATTATATCCAGTGAGGCCAGAAAACCTCCCCAACCTGCACATAAGTTGTGGCCAGGTGTTCAGCTGGGATTATCCAGACACCTGGGAAAAGCCCCGCACCTACTTCAGCCTCCACTTCCAGGTCAAGGTCGTCCAGAACGGACAAACCTGCCACACCGAAAAGATCCTACTGGTAACTGAAATGCAAATGTCAATTTAAGATTCCAGTTTGGCCAAATCACTTTATGTTTAAACTGTTGTGTCAATTATTTCAGGAGCCTGAAATCACTGAAGAAACCAAGTATGAAGTCAATATCAAATCCAAGAAGTATGTTTTCTGTGTGAGAGCTCAGGACAAATTTACCCAGGGACCGTGGAGCCACTGGAGTGAGTACAAGTAAGTGCTTCAGTCTACCTTCTTAAAATATAAAGAAATGTTATTGAAACTATTTTTAGTCCTAAAATAAACTGATTTTACCGCCACTTGTTTTAATCATAATTATTGTTTCATTTTCTCCAGAGTGAACAAAAACATCATGAACTGCCATTCCTAAAACAAAGCAAGTTGGAAAAATGTGACAACTACTTTAAAACCAGATTTTCAGTTTTGTAAGCCCTGCTAAAAGTGAATGAATGTATACATGTACAGTATTTATTCCTTTTTTATTTAAGTTACAGTGGATGAAAACTTATGTGAATTACTAAATTGAATATGGTTTCATTTTTTAAAACCAATTTTCCAAAATGTTTTTCTTTTATATTTCATAATAAAATCCAGCATCTCTATTTCTTGTGTGATCATCTTAAAAATACTTTCACAAATGGAAAACATTCAAAGCAACAAAAGCCAAGATGTGCAGAGCTGTTAGAGCAAGTTCACTCAAACTTGTGCAACCAGAAAGGCACTGAACAAGTTTAACTTAAATGGGAGATGTGCAAGAAAGTAACTCTTCAAGGAAAACATAAAGACCAGATTAATATTTGCAAAGTGAACAAAGTCAAAGACCAAAACGTCTGGAAAAAAACATTCTCTAAACAAATAAGACCAGGGCTGAATTATTTGGACACCAGAAAAGGTTTGGCAGAAAACAAATGCAACAGAAACACCACAGCAAACATAAATTCAAAGCTATAATGAGGTGCAGATCGCGCCATATTTATATGTTACAATATCCCAGTCAAAGACCAGATTAAGAATCTGCTGCATGACTCTACATATGCAAAACTGAAACATTATGCAAACTGTAGAACATGGAGGTGGAGGTGTGATGGTTTGATGATCATTTGCTGCAGCAGGACCTGGTCAACTGGCCATCATAGAACTGACCGTGAATTTTTCTACGACTCAGACGGTGCTGGAGACGATGAGTAAAAAAGTTACAGCATTAAAAAAAAAACTCATTTTAAAACGTTAGAGGAGCAATAAGCAGCAGAGACAAATTTGGTACAAAAAAGTTTTTATGGTTAAATTTACAGGAAGTTCATAAGAAAACAAAAAATTAGACAATGACATCATCTCATGAAATAATAAACTACACCTTCATCTATAGCTTAAAAGGACTTTTGGTAACAACTGAAATAGTCTAAATTAGACTTACATTGTTTGGTAAAATCTTTCGATACCAAAAAAAAAAAAATAACTCAAGCTACTGATCCTTGTTTGAATGAGTATTTTAAAGTGTGCATGTAGAAATTACACAAAAAAAAGACACACAAAACAAAAACAGAACAAACACATTTTGGGGCAAATACACGTCAACACCCATCCGGCCTTGACCAGAGCTGCACACTTAACTCATGAATATATTATAGCAAAACATGCATTGAAGTCCATTGTAATGGTCAGTGATTTAATCAGTGTCAAAATCTGATGAATATTATTTTTTATCTCACAGTAGTTTTAGTGGTTATTGCATATCGTTGTATAGCAGTGATCAAATCTGCTTTTGGTTTGGACCTCTGCTCTAAAAAAAAGAAACGGGTACAAATCAAAGTTCTTCATTACAACCAAGAGACTTTCTAGATATGCAACTTACACTGACAGCCGCTAAACCAAATGACTCCCTGCACACTGAAAACACTTCAATACCTGTTATGAAATGTGACATTTGAGCTTTGTGAACCACAATGGGTTCAGAAATGGGATGGACACACAGGAACATGACCTTTAATTCCCTCCAACATTTATGTAACAAAACAGATGTAAACAATTGTAGAAATCTGTAGGCCACTGTGGACTTTGACTGAGTGTTATAGCCGTCCATCATGAGCTGGTCGTCACTCTGGAGTTTGTCACGGCAATGAATGCGGAGAAAATATTCAGACCAAGAAGACCATGCAAATATATAAAGGAGGAAGGAAGCTAGTTCTGACAGTGATGGTGTCTGCAACAATACGGGTTAATTGGTGGTCTAAGTCCAACAGGGCTGTTTGGAGAGATGGATTTGTGTGTGTGTGTGTGTGTGTGTGTGTGTGTGTGTGTGTGTGTGTGTGTGTGTGTGTGTGTGTGTGTGTGTGTGTGTTGGGTAGAACTGAAGGGGTTGTTGTTTCTCCCAATTGTTTGTAGATCGTTGAGTCTTTCCTCAGTGCTGTTGCCTCTTGGATAAGTACCTACAAAAACCCACAAATGAAATTACTTTCTCTTCACAACCAATAGATATAAGGAATATACAGTCTCTTAAAAAGAGACTGTAAACCTGTAAACCTTCACATTTTGTCACAGTACAGCTATAAATCTTGATATGTTGGAATTTAATGTAATAGTACAGATGCACAACATGTTGGCACCAACACTGGTATCAGTCGATCATTTTAACAAGCAATATTAATGTTCGTATTCTTGCTATTTTTCATAGGAGGAGATCGGAGGAGGTTGGTCATGAGGTATTTGTTTGGTCACATGACATTAGCTGCAATTTCAGTGCAAACAGAACCATGAAGACCAAGGAACACATGATCTGTGGACATCTGTTCAAAGCAGAACAGATGTCTGGTTTATAAACTCCTCAGACTTGACCTCTATGGAAGAGCTGATAGAAGAAAGTAGGTTTTGAAAGAAAACTGAAATTAGCAGTTTTCTGTTTGTCACACAAATCCATGAAGGCGGAATATTTCATTATTGTCATCAAAGATCAATATCTACTTTTTATTCCATAAGGTATCGTACTGTCCATGGCTTACAGATGTTGTGTTTGTGATTAAAAGAATACTATTCATTGCCTTGTTAAACATTTTACGCTCCGTCAGCCTACCTCTCCCAATGCTTATGATTAAGTCCACTGAAGTCTTCAAGCTTGGCGATTTCTTTCAGGTACTGAGCCAGTTTAGAGAGTTCTCTGTCCTTCTCCCTGTTGAGATGGGCCTTCATGAAGGGTCGGATCTAACAAACAGGAGCACAAAGTAAGGTCCAAGTCACAGCAGCATGTGTGGGTCACAGAATCTATGCAGAAGAGGAAAAAGCACAGCCGACCTTTAGTCCATTCTGTGGATTCATGAGGAAATTTCGTCCGATGTCATCAAACATAATGGTGTTCTTTCTGTTGTAAAACTCCCCATACTTTCCCCAGATCACACCTAAAGGCTTCACCTGGAGATGTCATGGAAAACAGAAAGTCAGGGGAGTTATTATGGTAATCACCCTAAACAGGAGGACATTTTTTATACTTTTTACAGTGCATCTAAGTTAAATGAACTAACCCGAGTGGAGACAGGAATGAAACAAGAAAGGTTTCAGGTGTACGAACCTCAACCACTCCTCTCTTCGGGGTGTGAACTGTGATCATGGCTCCGCTGTCCAACATGAATGTGATCTTGTAACTTGGGTTTTCCGTCACTCCCAACTCCTGCATGCATGGAAACACACAGCTACAGTATGTACAGCCTAAACGATTGTTCAACACCGCCACCTTCTGGCAAGATTGCAGTACTGCAAATTTAGAAACAATTTTGCCATGAATTACATATACTCAATGTGATGAGAAGGGGGAATAAATTGGATTTGTTTTGATGAGACAATTTTTATGTATGTAAAACAATTATTTTGTGATGTCTTCACTAATTATTTTGTACAATTTATCGGTTGGAGTAAAATCCCAACCAGTAAATAAATCCCTTTTAAGGAATTTATGGGTTAGACATTCTGCTTAAGTTTTTCTTAAGCAGAATGTTCAAGAAAAATTGGTTTAGGCAAAATTACACAGTTTGACAAAAAACTAAAAAACAAATACTTGCTTTCATCTTGGCCTCTATCCACTTCATACTTGTAGCAGCTAAAGAGAGAAAGCACCAGTATACATCATTAAACCCGGGAATCTTGAAAGATGGAGATAAACACACTGAGTTTTCTACATTTGATAAATATTCCCCAACTTTTCAATACATTAGAATGCTACACAAAAACAAATTCATATAAAAATTGAATATATAATTTTTTTTATCAATTCTCTCATTTTTTATAAATTTCAAAAAGATTGCAGAGCAGATTTCTGTTAATTATAATGATCACAGCTTAATCCTAATGAAACTGTATTTATGTTGCTTCATCAATACCTCAGCAGAGCCTGAGGCTGATAACCTCCAGGTCATGCAGCATGGATGCAAAATATATGCCAAAGTAGTCTTGAGTAAGTATTGAGTGCATATACTGTACAGTATATGGAGATACTGCTTAGAAGGACATTACATACACTAGGATATATTTAAAGACTATTTTCTTGATCAGGTGTAATGTTCAAGTTCTCAAATAATCAAAATAAACCCCAACTATATCACTCTGTGTACAAGGATGCACCAGAAGCGGCTGAATTAGAAAGATTTGCCAAACAAAACTTACATTTTTATGTTTTCACACACTTTTTAGTTCATCAAGTACACAAAATGACTAATATTTAGCCTATTTTCTATAGCAGTTGATCTCTGTATTAACACAGGAAGCTAAGCTACACCATTATCACATTAGGGTTATCTTTTGACATTTAAGCAAGTATTAAACATATGTTTTATTAAGGCCATATTTATACAGCAATTCTAATTTTATCTACCATATTTTTATTAGCTGTAATCATCCTAATTAACAAAAATAAAGGCCTGAAAACATCAGTTTTTCTAAGCTTCAGGAAGAGCTGCATGAAATTAACTTTTCAGTACTATTCTAATTTGCAAAATGGGCCTGTAGCTGATGAAAACCTATTTTATCTTGGTTCATGTTCAAAGTTAGACAAGAAGGAAGTGTATTTAGTCACATTTGTCAAAAAAAACTGTTCACGGACATCTAAGGGATGTTAAAACCATTCCTCCGATCGATATAACTAAACCAGAGAATAGAGACGGTACTTACACCAGATGACAATGTCGTAGTCCTCATAGGCAGATGTGAGGAACTCATGAAGGAACGGTCTCATCAACTCCTGACCCGTTTCGGCACAAGACTTGTGATCTGAACACACATAATAACATCAATTCCCAGGTTCAAATGATGAGATGACGTGTTGCCAAGGATTTCTGTTTTCCAGTGAAACCAACTCTTTGAGGAAAAGTGAATTATATATTAGTCAGGTTGTGATATCTTGTCTCTAACTCACCAAACAGCGTGTAGTCCACATCCAACACCAGGAGCCTCTTGCCTTCTCTGGGGGGGTTCATTTCCTCGACTTTATAGTCTTTGACTCTGCGAGCTATTTTAGCAAGATTCTCCTCTCTGAATATCCAAGAAACAAAAGCGATAAACAGATATCTCCTTTCAACATGTTATCTTATTTTATTAACCATCTGCACTCAGGCTGTTAAGTTTCTTACCTGTTCTGCACCTCTATGACTTCCTCCTCAATGTCAAAATCATTTACAACATCGTCATTGTCTGGGGGAGGAGCTAAAACGTCTTCCTTTAAAATGAACAAATATACATGTGTAACAGTCACCATTAAGGTCAATAATCAGAAAAAATCTTAAATATATCCAGTCATAAATTTACATACACTCATCATGGTAAAAAGCTGTCAACAGTTGAGGAAATTAAAGGTTTTCTTCCTTCTTCATTATTCAAACAGGTTGTTCAAACTACCAGATTAATTGGCAGCAACATCATTATGATCCAATCATGCTTCATAGTTGATATAGAATTTATTGACATAAAGTCTTTCCCTGAACACCCCAAAACTTTTCCAAATAAATGAAGTTATAGGTAAATTAATACATGTAAATATTGCCCTCTCTATTTGATTTTATTAAAAAAGTGGCATCTGGCTGCTGTTTAATTAATAAAAAAATACAAATCTTATTTGTAGTTTCTGAAAAACTTTACATCAAAGGCCCTCCTTAAACATCTTCTCCCGAATTAGCAAATGTCATTGAATATTTTACTAGCATGGAAATCCTGTAGCAGTAATTGTGCGTACAATAATATTGTGTTATGTTGTGCCTATTCATTCCACACTGAAAAAAAAATAATGCTTCAAATGAATCCTTAAGGGCCAAAAACAAATGACATTCCTGACCATGATAAGTGCAATCTATACATCATAGTAAATTTCATAAACCTGTTAATAGAGCTGTTGTAATTCAACAGAGTTGTTACTATGAACTGCATGACATTGAAGCACCTCTGCTCTCACCCTTCCACTTACCAGGCTTTCTTCTCTGGTACCCATCATCATAATTTTGGTATTAGGCTTTAGTTTCAAAGAGCCCAGCTTAACCTCATCCTCCGCAGGTTTACCTGGAAACAGGAATGAAAAGAAACAGAGTAAGAATTAGAAGTCATTTTAATAACGAACGACGCTAAGGGATTCATCTGTGCCCTCTGACCTTTAATCTTTAGTCCCAGTAGTTTCTGTCTCTCTGGTAACACCCCAGTCAGACTCTTGATGGACTGCTTCAGGTCCATCACAGTGTCCTCCTCAGAGAGAGAGCTGATGAAGTACTCCTGTCCTCCCCACTTTATGATCACTGACACAGACATGGCTTACACGGGCTCTTCACCAACATGCACGACGCTGACCTTTGTGCACAAACCTGCTGCTGCTGCTGCTGCTGCTGTTTCTACCAGGACTAACAAACATCCACACCTTGAAAACAGAGAGGCGGAGGCAAAGCAGCAGGAGAGCTTGTTCAGTGACCGGCAACAACTCGAAACGAAACACGCAAATTAGTGAAGCAGCAAGAGAAACACGAAGTATCTCTTCAGTTTATTTGGGTATTTAAGACAAACAGCCGAATTCCTTCCGATGAGAGAGAGGACACTTTGATTATTTTTAGCATGCGGTGGCTAATAGTGACTAGCAGCAATGTAAACACGCAGGATATTAGAACATGTTAGCATTAAATAATGCAAGCAGCCTGGTAGCTCTTACAGTTCAGAGCAAGCTGACCTGGAATACTTGACTGTGACTCCAGGGATTTGGCAGAAACGAGAATGAATGAAGTTCTCGTTTGCGCTTCATTCATCGATAGATAAATGCCGTGCGCTTCCTGGCGTTCCCCTGCCTTTCCGGTAGTGACGTAGTAACAAAGACTGTTCCCATAGTGACCGCTTGTCAACAGATTAACAACGATTTGAAACAGGTTTTAAACACATTATCCTTTTAAAACTATGTTTATGTTTCTGTCTCTGTTTCTTCCAAACCTTTCAGGTGTGGTTACGTTTTGTGTTCATTGTATCCCACATCTTTACTTACACAGTAAAAATGCCGGTGTTGAATTAACAACCCAAAGTGTCTATATGTGTCCAAGTCAGCTGGTATCGTTATTATTTCTGGTCTATAATACTGAAATGGTTAAACTTTCCATTTCTGTGTATTGTTTTGAATATTTTCCACTGGATTTGATTGATATTGACACTTTGTGGGTCAATTATTTACTTTTTTAACACCACATTGTGTTTTGTGATCAACACTACACTGGTGTTACTTTTAATATATTTTTAACACCAGCACCGTTGTAAATGTTAATGTGACACTCTGTAGTGTTGAATTTAACACCAGCTGACTTAGACACATTTTCTGAAAATCATTTTGGCAATACCTTTTTTTTAGCAATTCCCTTTTTTCACCATTGCTCTGTTTGAATCCCATTTAGTCTGGTGTATAGTTATCACAGAATTATTGAAGCAGTAGGTTCATTATACCAGCAGTTAAAAAATATGGTACTTTGATGACTTACTGGTGGAACCAAGGTTTCTACTTTCTAACTCAAACAAGAATGTTCATCAGTCAGTTAATTAAAACCAAGCACACTTGAGTTATGCAGTGGGACAAGCAGGTCCACGTACGAAAAAGACACAAAACAAAAAAATTTAAAGTTTGCATTGATAGTCTTTTTCTTTATAAATGAAATCTTCAAGTGAAAGTTTTGCATTTACTCGTGTTATCTTTGATTGTCAAACCTTTAAGTGTGACAGTGGAAGCAATTAAATAAGATCGTCAAAAGTCCAAGGCTTATCCATTGACTGAGGTACAGTGGGAGACAGAAAACTATATCACTGTTGGGCAATGCTTCCCACCCCATCCATTACAGACCTGTAGAGCCATTTCACTGCTGCATCTTATGTCAACAAAGGAGTTTTAGCGTTGGTCCTTCATCGCTGCACCTATTAGACTCTAGAACCATCACAGTTCCCAATAAACTTAAGCTAAATATTGTGCAGTTTTTCACATTTTAGAAAACATTCTCATTGTTGGTTGTATAATTTTCTTTCACTGGTAAATAATCTGTTGTGCACAACAAAACACATCTCAGTTGCGTATTTCTTTTAGTCAGAGTCTTATTTTTTAAAATTGTCTTTTGCTGTAAATTTGTTCTTACTACTCAGCATGTTATTCTTACTTCTGTTAATATACTTCTGTTAATTTATTGTATAAATTTGTGTTTTAATTTGTCTGTCACTTTGCTGCTGGTACACCTGAATTGTCCTATTGAGGGACAATATGTTATTTCTATTCTATTCCATTCTGAAAAAAGCAAAACGGAAAAAATCTGAAAGAAAGCTTCTATAGCATCCTGAAAATAAATATGTATAAATAAATAAAATGTATAACTTTTTGTTGGATGAAATTAACCAAAAGAAATCATTTTAATTCACATTACACGTTTAAAACGGCTTAGTTAATTCAATTTTATTTTAATCACAGAATCAAAAGCTTTTTTGTGAGAAATTAAGTGTAGACATCTTTTTGTAAGTAAACTAATTCAACTTTTTGTAATACAAATATGATAGGTTGAGAGGTTTAAAATGATAAAAAAAAATCATTTTAATTCACATTACACGTTTAAAACGGTTCAGTTATTTCAATTTTATTTTAATCACAGAATCAAAAGCTTTTTTGTGAGAAATTAAGTGTAGACATCTTCTTGTAAGTAAACTAATTCAACTTTTTGTAATACAAATATGATAGGTTGAAAGATTTAAAATGATTTTTAAAATCATTTTAATTCACATTTCACGTTTAAAACAGCTTAGTTAATCCAATTTTATTTTAATCACAGAATCAAAAGCTTTTTTGGGAGAAATTAAGTGCAAACATCTTGTAAGTAAACTAATTCAACTTTTTGTAATACAAATATGATAGGTTGAAAGGTTTAAAATGATTAAAAAAAATCATTTTAATTCACATTACATGTTTAAAACGGTTCAGTTAATCCAATTTTATTTTAATCACAGAATCAAAAGCTTTTTTGAGAGAAATTAATTAGTTTACTTACATCCTGTAAGTAAACTAATTCAACTTTTTGTAATACAAATATGATAGGTTGAAAGGTTTAAAATGATAAAAAAAAATCATTTTGATTCACATTACACGTTTAAAACGGTTCAGTTATTTCAATTTTATTTTAATCACAGAATCAAAAGCTTTTTTGTGCAATTAAGTAAACTAAATCAACTTCTTGTAATACAAATATGATACTAAGAGATTTAATGGGACAGGCTGAGCTGCGCATGCTCAGTGCATCCCCCCCTTACTGTGGTAAATGGCTGCCAGGAAAGATGAACGGATGGGCCGCGTCTTCTCGCTGTGAAGCACACCCATCTGGAGGACCGTTATCTCGGGTGGTGCCGAGCTAAAATGGTCGATACACGACCAACCAGCCACCCAGAGTCAGTTTTTCATACTTGTGAACATCGACCTTGAAGCGTAAGTTCAATTTCCCCCCCCCCCCTGTTAAATGTTGGCTTAGTGCTGTAGCTACGAGCACAGACAGTATTTCTGCCTTTCTGCTGCTACTTAACTGCGTTTCAGTTGGACTATCTGACGAGTACTTCCGCTATTTACCAAACGCTTCATTATGTGGGCTTTCACTGGTGTGTTTGTGAAAAAATAATGGCGTGTGGGGCGTCGTTAGCTGCGGCTTTGTGGACGAATTGGTTGTTAGTCTAGCTAGCCGACAGCAACACTAGCCTGACTACGTCGGCTTTAATTGTTGGCACTGCGCCGCTTTCTGTTCGGCGCTGCTCATCACCTCCACCACGCATGTATACAGTCACTGCTTGTTGTTTTCCCCGTTCTATACTGTAAATCTGAGGTTTCTTGGTCTACCAAGTGGCTTTTATTTGCTTTGTATTTTCCATGTAGCAAGCAGAGCCCCGTCCGGACTGATGGAGTTAGCAAAGTGTTGCATTCTTTCTGGAGGGTTTGTTTCTGTCGAGACGCAGGGGTTACTAGAGTTCATGGCGCGTACAGCAGTCAATGCAGCACTCAGTCATACAAAAGGGTTTAAATTCAGATGCAAAGTCATCTCTGAGCTCGTCAATGATTTTTCTTAAGTATAATAGGATTGGATGTTTGCTGCTTTTTGCATCTAGTATTTCTTTATTTTCATAGGTGTTTCTAAAAACATTGTGATTCCTAAATGACAATATGTCAACGTTGTGTCATAAAAAAGAGGAACATTATAGGTGGAGATGTATTTAGATTTCTGGTTTAAGCCAGAAATTTCTGGTTTTATAAAAACGGTGACTTGCTATGTAGTAACTAAGGCGTTTGCAGTAAGCAATAAATACATTATTTGCATGATTAAAGTAAAACAAGCTCAATAGTTTCCATTTGCATAATTTATTGTCTTTATTTTCTTTTCTCCTTTTTTTTTTTTTTTTTTACCAAAAACTGAATGACAAAGCTCCAGTCTGGTGCTTTGGTCTCTACTAGCCCTTTTTTTGAAGAACTGTTTTGTTTACAGACTTCATAATTTGTTGCATTTCTTCTTTTATTTCTTTTTAAAAATTTAATTGTCTTCCACTTCCAAGTGTTAAATGTTCATTAGAATTTAAACTTTATTGATCTTTGAGAATGTATTGTAGCATCATTATAATACCTGAAAATGGTCTCAAAACAACAATATTATCACTTATTGCTGTAACTTCTGGGACAATTTATTGTCCAGCAAAATTTGTCATTGTGACAGGCGTAGTTGTAACTACATATTTAAGGTCTTTGGCAAGTTACTTAAAAATATTATCTTACATTCAATGTTCAACCTAAAAAATATTTATGCATCTATATGTTTTATTTATTATTTTTGAACATTTTAAAACGATATGTAAAATATTATCATTGCTTCTTATTGAGTGACAGTAGTTATTCTTTATTTCCTATTCCAAAAACCATGAGTGTATCTAATATACCATGTATGCAGGTTTCATCTAAAAGTGTAAAAAATATATTTATATAATCAAAACATGTTCTGCTGGTGTGGGCATACATTTTATTGGCATGCATAATCTGAATGCATGACCCTAAAATATCATGCACGACATAAACATATACTGTTCTGTGTTGTGATATTGCAAACATTGATATTGTAATGATGATTGCAGAACAATATATTGTGCAGCTCTACTTTGTAGTTTTGTAATTTTAGTCTGAGTAAAAACATACCCAAAGTATGTAATATTTAGCTACATTTAATTACACATTTAATTATTTTAAATTGCCAACAAATGAATTAGGTAGTTATGTTTTTAATATCATTAAATTAATATTTAATATTTTTCAGGTGTGAATGTATTGGGGCAGATAAATTGTTACAGTCACTGTGGTGTTATATAAGATAGGATTCTGAAAAAACTGTCTCTGTCCAGTGAATACAGTTATGTAAGTTCTTAGCATCCTGTCCCAGTGTTGCAGGGGTATTAACCAATGGAGACTCTCATAAATGTGAACAACACCAGAAAAGTCTTGCAGCTTTGCATCAATAATTGAGGACACAAGTATATTTAGGTGTCACTTTATGTTTTGCTAAATGCATAAATCTGATGCATATGATTTCTGCTGAGCAGCAATTGAAATAATTTTAAGAGTGGAATATGGCATCTTAAATGAAATGTTTTTACTAGTAGGGTCCAAACAGAAGTTATATGATGTTGCAGTCAGCAGGTTTGTTTGCTTTTAGCTTGGGAGCATGTTGCACCTTATCTTTCCTGCTCTGTACAGCAAAAAAATGTAAACATGTAAGAAAAATGTTGTGGAAAAAATTCAATATTTTCTGTCAGTCGTGTCAGAAAGTGAAACTTTCCATTCATTTTACATAGACATATATTGAAGATTAAGGTCATAAAAACCCAAAATTTGGTGTCCCAGAAAATTAAAATGTTATGACATATTCATAGAAAGTTGAGTAGAAGGAAAAAGTGCAGTATGTAAACTTGTAGCAGAAATAACAGCAGCATTGAGATGATTTTATAGCAAAATCAATTCAAGAATTTAAGGGAAATACAGAAGGAGTGAACTGAGGCTGAGCGCATCAAGAATCACTTCACATAGATAAATCCAACACCACAGGCTACAAATGCTGGATTTCTTATGTCAAGCCATTTCTAAACCAGATGCTACGTCAGAAGCGTTTTACCTGGGCGTTTTACCTGGACCACTGAGCGACTGAAGTGTCGCTCAGTGGTCCAAAATCTGGAGAGACTCCAGAAGTTAGTTCTCCTCAATGCCACGCTGCAGCGATATAATAATTCATGCAAAAGGATTTCTAACCATTTATCGAGTTCACATTAATGAACATAACTCATAGGCATAACATTTCTGGTTAAAATATCCTTTATTTTTTTATTTATCTTGACTAGGTTTCTAAAGACATCAAATTTTGGGTGTTTATCATCTGTGAGCTATAATCTTCAAAAGTACTAGGAAAAAAAGGCTTGAAATAGTTTTGTAATTAATCTTTATAATAATAAGTTACACTTTCTGAAATGAGCAACAAAAAACAGAACTTCTTACTGAATTTCTAATACAGTGAATATCTAATGGACGACTGTTACATGAAAGCAGACAGTCACATTGCTTAATCAACCAAATTCATTCTAATCACACATTGAGCATCACACATGGAAAAGCTATTAATCAATTCTGAGCAGATTAAACAGATTATTGGTGATTGCATCACATGTTGATGATGAGATAAAAAAATGGAAGGGAAAACAAATCTTTCACTCATTCAATTGAATATTCCCTGGCTAAGCAAATAGTCTGAATACATCTGAAGTGTGGATGTTCTTACTGAATGAAGAACAGTCACAGGAAGCTGGTTTTATACATGAAACATGTCTTAAAATAAATCCAGATTGGCCTCAAAAGATGGAAGGCATTACAGAAAATGAAGCGGTTTTCTCCTGAGGTGTCTTCTCCCTGTGTGGACTGCCACGTTTACAGGTAACATGAGTCCGTCTTGCTCTTAGAGCAAATGGCCAACAAAAGCCTAAATGCACAGCAGAAATATTGTTCTATTATTGGTTTTTGATTTTCAGTCTTTGTTATAAAATGTCCCAAATTTGAAAAAAATGTTAGCTTTATGTTAGAAACCTTCCAGCCAAGGATTCCTATATCTTTACAATCTAAAAACACCAACGCTGATTATCTCTATTTTTTAAATTTTTAACTGACTGAACGCAAGTGTTTCATTGTCATTTCGGTTCATTTTTTTCTGAGAACTGATCAAGTTCCCTTTAAAATTCTGGCATCAGCCTCCATTCATCTGTGCTTGTTTTATTTAGCTGTCTGTTTGTGAAGTGCTTTTAATTTGCTATTGTGATTTAAGACTGATTACTTTTTTTAGACTTGTGGCCAGGTCTGCAAACTAACTCTTGTTCTGTTGCAGGGAACAGAATTTTACAATTGTTTTATGATGAGGAAAAGTTCAAAAGTAGAAATAAGTTCAGGTTAACTGGCACAGAGAAATGAGGGTTACAGCAGCGAGTTAGCTCTATGGTAGAATGAAAGTAGTATTGATGCATTTAGAGGAGGCCTCTCATACACCTGAGATGAAATAAAATGAGTGAGCAAACTGTTAACACCAAAAGTAGAGATAAAACAAACAAAGATGAGGAGACGGAAACGGCCTACAGTAAATTTGAATGATGGAAACCCAGAGCGGTTTATGGAAATTACAGGTCTTTTGCATGTCGTTTACAAACTTTGATGTCTATTCATGCATTGTTTATATCGTATTGTTTGCTCTGTATTTTTCATTTGCCATTTCATTACAGTCCTTTTTGAAATCGATTGCTTAGGTCTGCAAAGTCCCAAAAGCAACACACCTGTTATAGGCTACTTTGGACTCTGTTGATATTATTATGTTTTTTAAAATAGTTAAGTAGTCTTGTAATGAATCCATTTAATTAATATTGATATTTTTTGAAAACAAATGATTAAAAATATTCCTCAGTAATTCCTGTCGTCTTTATTGTAGCAGGCACAGTTCCTCATGAAGTTTTTCCCAGCCTCTCTGCAGCAGAGTTGCCTTTTCTTTCTTTCTCCTCATTCATGCTGCACTTCCCCCATGGCTCTCCGGATCCCTGTGACCTTGATTAATCCTGCTCTTTTGTTGCTCTGTGCCTTTCATCTTTTTTTTTTTTGCCATTTCTTCTCCTTATCTTGTCTAACTGCGCCATATTGAATTTCTATTGTCCTCTTGCATTATTTCTCTTTCGTTACAGAGCACCCACTATCAACTTCTCATCCTAGAGGTCAGTTCTGCCTGCCGATCAGCGTTTCACCTGAGGCCATGGCAGTGAAGGACCGAGTAGAAGCGGTTCTCAACGTGGGTCTGCGTGTCCCCAGCATCATGCTGCTCGACGTCCTGTACCGCTGGGACGTCAGCTCCTTCTTCCAGAAGATTCAGCGCTCCAGCCTTTCCAACAACCCTCTGTTTCAGTACAAATACCTGGCACTCTACCTGCACTACGTAGGTTAGTACTGGTGCAACACACACACACACACACACACACACACACACACACACACACACACACACACACACACACATGCACATAAAATGTATCAATATACAGATATTTTCTCAAATAATGGCCACAAAAACGTAAAATACTTTGTTTGGAATTTTTTGTGATTGGAAACTTTAACGGTTTCTGCTGTTCCTGACTGATGTCTGATGTTCTCTAACAAACCTCTGAAGCCTTCACCAAACATCTCTATTTACACTCATTAAATTAAGTGCAGATGGACTATATTGGTTGGACTGGGTTTTATTTAAGGGTAAAACAATAAAAGGGTGACTCCTTATGCACGCATCCCTTTTAAACTTTTTTTCTTTTAAACTATTCTTCCTTCTACTTAAAATGCCACCAAATACATTAGTTTGTGACAATAGCCTGAAAAATATGAAAAACTGTGAAAGAATACTTTTTCAAATCACTGTAATTGGTATAGAAAGAACCACTGCTGACACTTTGTATTGCCTTGTTGCTGAAAATGTGTCATAAATAAAATTACCTTTACCTTACTAAACTTTGCACATTTAATAGTATAATGTCAGCTGCTACTCAGTTAAGCTGTTTATCATTTTTAATTCAAATAATCAGTTTTTTGTCCTTTTAGCTATGAAATCAGCAAGATTCAGTATTGGGTTCTGATATCAATATCACTTATGGATATTAAGTTTCTGACCTGCTTTGAACTCACAATAAGTAGTTCAACCTTTTATTGAATTAAAGAAAATAAAAGCCCCTCTATTTTTAATCAGTTCTAACATTTTATCCTGGCTAGCTGTTTTCTTGCTCACCTGAAGTAAAGATTTCTTCTTTCTTGGCTTTACTAAAGCTCCAACCGTTTAGGGCTGGAGAGAGGAGTTTTTAACAGTCATAACGGGTCTGATTCTCTCTATTCTGGCTTCAAACCAACAGTGAATGGAAATTCCTCCTGAAAATCTAATTCCCAGTTGTTCTCATTGACAAAGTCTTTTCTCAGTTCTACTTGTGGCTCCACTTCTGAGTTGGACAAAAGTGCTTGAATCCCAAATTTCTAAATTGCCAGAGTTGCAGTCCTAGTATTGCATCTCTGCTATTTTCCATTTTCATTTCCTTCAGTAAATATTTATAGAGGACAAACAGAAATTCAAACTGCCAGTAAAACACTTTGAGCATCGAAGGGGAGGGACAATTTCTCTTCCCTTTCAAAGAGATTACCATATTTTCCGCACTATAAGGCGCACCTAAAAACCTTAAATTTCCTCAAAAGCCGACAGTGCGCCTTATAACCCGGTGC